>JAJHSJ010001282.1:0-42066 GCA_021015155.1 Magnolia officinalis
TATTTTTTTTCTTCTTTCTATGCACCTTTTTTGTGTAATTTGATTTTCTTCTCTTGTTAATTATTTCTAACAAATGATTTCAACACAACATGGTAAAGGAAAAAGGCAAGCCACCTACAAGAGGACAAACCTCCACTAGAAGAGTTACTAATCGCATCTCTCGTAACTCTCGTCCTACAATCATGACCAAGGCCAATGAGACTATTTTTGATAGATTAGTAAATGAAATTGCGGTGAAGACCGCACTAGTTGAAGTCAGAATATGCCAATATGGCCTAGAGGGAGGTGAATAGGATTTCTAAAAGTTTTTATGATTTATTTCAAATCCTATTACACTAATCGTAAGAACAGATACACATTAGGATTACTAAAAATAACTCTCCTGGCTTCCAAGCCCAGTAGAGGATCCAATCACAAACTGTTTTAAGATGTAAACAATATGCAATCTAGTTCATGATGGATATGACTGTGTAGGTGTGTGAGTTGTGCTCAGATATTCAGATACGGAAGTATTAAAGTAAATCACATAATCAGACGAATAACAACAATCACAAACACAGTCATTTTTATAGTTGTTCGACGATAAGTCTACTCCACTCCCGGTAACCGCACTCAACCCTTGAGTGTACCAAATTTCACTAAGGAGGTTTCACAATGGTTCACCTCAAACCGGTAGTTTCTGTACACATCTTCTATGGATGAAGCAAATGTTATTAGATTATGATATTGCTTAATTTACAATGACACTATTTTATGATAATATTAGTGCCATTAACATTTCTAAGAATCCAGTTTAAACACTCTCGAACAAAGCACATTAACATTCGACATCACTTCATATGTGAACTTGTCGAAGAAAACATTATCATATTAGAACATGTGCCTATCGAGCAACAACTTGTGGATATACTAACAAAAGCACTAGATACCAATAGATTTGGAAATCTTAAAAATATGTTGGAATATGCATGCTCTAATCCTTGTCTAAACAAGACCACCTATGATTATTGTCATATTCGAGAATCTGTGGCCTCATTGTTTTTGTTAAATTTCGATGCACTTTGTTTTTTTTTCTTCTTTCTATGCATTCTTTTTTGTGTAATTTGATTTTCTTATCTTGTTAATTATTTCTAACAAATGATTTCAACACAACATGGTAAGGAAAAAAGGCAAGCCACCTACAAGAGGACAAACCTCCACTAGAAGAGTTACCAATCGCATCTCTCGTAACTCTCGTCCTACAATCATGACTAAGGCCAATGAGGCTGTTTTTGATAGATTAGTCAATGAAATTGTGGAAGACCGCACTAGTTGAAGTCGGAATATGCCAATATGTCCTAGAGAGGGGTGAATAGGATTTTTAAAAGTTTTTATGATTTATTTCAAATCCTCCTATTGCACTAATCCTAACAACGATACACATTAGGATTACTAAAAAACTCTACTGGCTTCCAAGCCCAGTAGAGGATCCAATCACAAACTGTTTTAAGATGTAAACAATATGCAATCTAGTTCATGATGGATATGACTGTGTAGGTGTGTGAATTATGCTCAGATATTCAGATACGGAAGTATTAAAGTAAATCACACAATCAGAAGAATAACAATCACAAACACAGTTATTTTTATAGTCGTTCGACGATAAGTCTACTCCACTCCCGGTAACTTCACTCAACCCTTGAGTGTACCGGATTTCACTAAGGAGGTTTCACAATGGTTCACCTCAAACCTAAGGTTTTAAATTAGGTTCACCTTTAACCTTTAGAACCTACACTAAAGCTGACTATTTATGCTCTCACGAGCAAGGGTCAATACAACGCACCCACTTTTAGGCACACTATCCAAGGATCTTCCATAAGACCCTACTAGAGGTTTCTACACGATTCACCTCTAACCCAGGAGTTTTACTGGTTCACTCCTAACTAGATGCAACACCCTAAAAATCGGGGGTCGAGCATAAACTCAACTCCCGAGTTCAACGCATCACTTATGCAACATAATGAATGATGATTGAATGTTGTCTGTATTAGTGCATTGAACATGAGTGAGATTAAGCCAAAACAGCATATCATACTCCAGAGACAAGTGAGATAGCAAGCAGAAGACTATGATAGATATATAAACTATATAAACTGTGGTGAGTCTCCAGAGTGTGATAATGTTACCAGGGTTAACTATTTACAAGAACAATTCTAAAATATACTAAATTGAGGAAGTGTAATGTCTTCTATCCCAAATACCATAGCCCCATCAATGCAATTCCAGGACTTCATAGACCTGTCAGAGAGTTACATGTAGGAGAACTCCTCCTCAACATCATAGTAGTAGTCCAGCTCTGCTTCATAAGCATCGCCATCACCTGCAGCTAAGACAGTCTGGTTGGTGTGTACAACACCGTCCCGTAACGTGGGAGTGAGTAGCTAACTCAGTGGAACAATAAAGCATAGGTTAACGTGTTATCAAAACAGTCAAGCAGTAATGATAAAGCTGTACAATCAACATTCCTAAGTATTGTAATTAATGCAAGGACGAGATGCAATTATGATGCATGTCCTCCCAACATACTCCCTCATGCGACACCATCTTACGTCCCCGGCATGCGTTCATTCCTCAGTGCTCCACATCTTCCAGGCACATGCAGTGCGATGATGAGCATGATTACCAAGTTGTCATTAGTCCATTTCAAACAGCAGGGTTAAGAAACAAGGTACCTCCCTTGTATCATTCCCAAACATGATCCATTCTAGGGTCGTCAAACCTAATAATCTCATACGATAGTGGGTTCTAGGGCGCTGCAAAGGCTGTCAGGGCTGTTAAACGCAATCGTTACACCACTCTCCCATCACCTTTTTAACGGTTCATCACTAAATTGATACAGGCCTAGTTCATACTCCATTCACCGCGGCAAAACTCGTCGCCTCACTGCAAATTCAGAGTATGCTCGAGGTCACTATAAAGGGCTCGTCACCAATCAGTGTAGGCCGACAGCTCGAATACAGTGTCCCATACCACCGTATTCGGTTCACGAGTCTGGGTTGCTCACTGGTCACTACGGGACAGCACGTGGCCCCAGCGTAGGCTGACAGCTCGACCACGTGTCCCATACCACCATGCCCAGCTCATGAGTCTTAGCGCATCGAGGTACCACGGTTAACGGGATTCCACTGGTAAGGTTAGTACCTCAGGTTCAACACAGAGGCGTCCAAACATGGTGAACATACAGAAGACAGTTTGGGTTTTTTGACGAGCCTGACTAGCACGAGCGCACAACCAACTGAACGACATGAAGTGCATAAACACTTCACGTGGCCTAACCACTGTCGCCAACTGAAGTACGACTCGGGTTCGTCAAACACATCCTACGTGGCGAATGGATCTCAACCACGTACTCAAGTTTGTCACCGATTGTCTGGACTATAATCATAGCCCCAATCACAATCAAACCTTAACCAAAAGCATGTAGAGTAAAGCATCATAAACAAAGTAATTTAAGCATGTTAACAAACATGTCATAAAGCATGTTACAAAGCACAATATAAACAAGAAATATAAACATATATATTTCATAGTAAGCGGTTAAATTAGGCAATCAACATGGAGGAAATCATAAACATCTGTAAGTTAGTTGAGAATCCCATCTCAACACCTACTTGAAGCATAATTATCTAACACTTACTCTTACAAGCATTTTTACAAGCACTTAGAATACACTATTATAACATACATAGTATATATTAGCAACAACATGTATTAGGGCGAACCCTTTTGCAAGTAAGTATTATACACATATATAATATGTTCAGACAGTAAATAATCATGGCAAACACATTTTCAAAATTTATACGTATACGGTACTTTCTACAATTACTAGGAATACGGTATATTCAACATAGTTATCGTATAACCGAAAAGCGTAACGGACAACACTTTGTACATGTGCAATAACATACAGATCATGAATTTATCATTATCTAACATTGAAAGCATTGAAAACCATAACCTATTGTAACATCCCCGATTTTTGCCAACCCGGGATTAAACGTCCTTAGGCAATGGGTCGCTCCTAACACCTTATTAACTCGTCAGAACTGAATCCCACAGTCTAAAATCGCTTCTTAAACCCCATTTCCTTCATAAATCCCACCCTTCACCATCTTGTTCTTTCAATTTTTCTAAGTACTTTCACCCTAGACACTATCTTAAACTAACTAAGTAGTATAACTTGGATCACTTTATATACAAACTGCAAAGGTCCAGGTATCACCTCAGGCAGAAATCACACAGGACTAAATCCTTTAGAAATTGGGCGAAAATTAGCCAGTGTTAAACTAGAGCACCTGTGAAATTAGCACCAATCCTTTAAATACGATCTGCAAGACCCAAACTTGTAGAATCATTGACACTAGGTTATCCTAAAATATAGGATCAATCTCATTACCCAGCTGCTCTCGGGAGCATCTCGAAACTCCGTATCAGATCTGGACCGAACGTAGGAAGTCCGATTAACACGAAGTTAAGGAATTAGGACCGCCTTGCTGGGCTTGACAACCATCTCGGAAATCAAATCCAGATAATGTCCCAGCGCTATTCGCTTAAGCCCGGAGCGAGGAGTGTGAGAAATGTGAAATTAATTCAAAATAAAATATGAATTTATGAAATCTGGCACGTCTCTCTTGTGGATCAGTATTAAGCAACCAGACCGTTAATCAGACCAAATTACACCCCTCGGATCAGGGGAAATTTCATACACATGTCCATGTACTCGGAATCTCCGATCGAGATCCGCTGACCGTTGAACTGAAACTGGTCCGCCATTTGTGATCTGGGTATCTGACTGGAACAAAAACATAATGGTACCTAGATCCGATGTCTGTGAGCTTAAGTCCGACCTTTGGATCAGGAGGCCGGCCAGAAGTCCTCCGTTGAGCTGAAACAGGGTCACTCTGGCTATAACCTAAGTATACCTTGACCTAAGTCTATTTTGAAGACTTTTTAGGCTATATAAGGACCTTAGAACCCTCTCTCTCACACCCATATGAATTTGAGAGAAACTATAGAGAGAGAAGAGAGAAAAGAGAGAGAAAGTGAGAGAGAAGTGGGAGAATCTCCCTGGCACTCTTC
Organism: Magnolia officinalis; assembly: GCA_021015155.1. NCBI lineage: Eukaryota > Viridiplantae > Streptophyta > Magnoliopsida > Magnoliales > Magnoliaceae > Magnolia > Magnolia officinalis. Next base: position 5,122 of record JAJHSJ010001282.1, read on the forward strand.
CCCTACTGCGATCCATGCTCAACCGCTCCGTTCTAATCACTTTCCTGGCGATTCCAGCTCTGTTCTAGGTAAGAAACCCTAACTCTAATCTGTTTTGGGGTTTTGATAGTGGTAGGTTATGAAATAGCTAACCTATTTCGCTCTATAGGTTGGCAAACTGTCGTAGACGGAAGCTTAGCAAACCTATCGTATTCTTTACGATTCTACGATAAAAGCTGCGGACTTTAGGTGTATAGGTTATGGTTTTCAATGCTTTCAATGTCAGATAATGATAGATTCATGATCTGCACGCAATTGTACATGTACAAGGTGCTGTCTGTTTTATGTTTCGATTAAAGATGAAGAATATGGAATTTTAAATACTCTAGGTATTTGTAGAAAGTACTGTATACGTATAAATTTTAGAACTGTGTTTGCCATGATTATTTTCTGTATTAATATATTATATATGGATAAAATACGTGTTTGGCGAGAGGGTTCGCCTTAATACATATTTTTGCTAATATATACTATGTATGTTAAAATAGTGTATTCTAAGTGTTTGTGAAAATGACCGAATGAGTATAGAATTCTCATTTGTGCTCGCCATGACTAATTGTCATGGATATATGATTGTTGTATTGGCGATACCCCCTTTGACGAAAGGATTTGCCCTGAATCACGCAACGGCCACTATACGTTATATATGTTGAAATGTTTAGCCCAAGTGTTTGTGAAAATGTTCAAATGAATATGGAACTTGGATTCCTACTTTCCATGACCATCCGTCGTGGGTGTATGCGTGTTATGATTGGGGCAACTCCCTAGTGAAAGGATTTGGCCTAACGCCTATGTGATCAACATATATCATGTATGTTGATATATGTATTTTAAAGTGTTTGTTGAAATGTCTATATGAGTAGTAGTTAGTAAATTGTAATGTATAAGGGTGTTGAGATAGGATTCTCAACTACCTTAGTAATGTGTATAATTTCCTCCATGTTATTTGTTTAGTTTAACCACTTATGAAACGTATGTGTTTGAATTTCCTATTTGCATTGTGCTTTACAAACATGCTTGTTAACATGTTTGAATTACTTGTTTATGTAATTCTGCTCTGATTACTTCACATGTTTAAATTGTATTTCATAAAAATCCATGAAAGGTGATAGGGGAGCGGTGCAACGAGTGCGTGCAACAGCCCTGACAACCCTAAATGGATAATACCAGACCTTGATTGTATGATTTGAATCTTGATCCATTACTGCTTTACCTATCTGCAATTGAATGTGATTGGGGCTATTGTATAGTCCAGGCAGTTGGTAATGGAATCGAATTCGTGGCTGAGATTCATTTGCCATGTGAGATGTGTTCGACGAAACCGAGTCATACTTCAGTTGGCGATAGTGGTTGGCCACGCGAAGTGCTTATGCACTTCATGTCGTCCAACTTGTCGTGCGCTCGAGCTAGCCAAGCTTGTCACACAACCCGATCTGTCTTATGTATGTTCACCATGTTTGGTCGCTACTGCTTGAACCTAGGGTACCAACTTACCAGTGAAATCCCTTTTAAACCATGGTACCCTCGATCCACTAAGACTCATGAGCCGGGCATGGTGGTATGGGACACCGTGGTCGAGCTGTCGGCCTACGCCGGGGCCACGTGCCTCCCCGTAGTGACCAGTGAGCAACCAGACTTGTGAGCCGATTATGGTGGTATGGAACACTATATTTGTGTTGTCGACCTACATTGATAAGGTGATGAGGGAGTGGTGCAACGATTGCGAGCAACAGCCCTGGCAGCCCTTTGTAGTGACCTCGAGCATACTCCGAATTTGCGGTGAGGCGACGAGTTTTGCCGAAGTGTATAGAGTATGAACTAGGACTGTATTAGCTTAGTGATGAACCATTAAAAAGGTGATGGGGAAGTGGTGTAACCATTGTGCGTAACAGCCCTGGCAGCCTTTGCAGCGACCTAAAAATATACTGTCGTATGAGATTATCTAGGATTGATGACCCTAGAATGGATCATGTTTGGGAATGATACAAGGGAGGTACCTTAGTTTCCCAATCCTGCTGTTTGAAATGGACTAATAATAACTCGATAATCATGCTCATCATTGCATTGCATGTGCCTAGAAGATGTGGAGCACTGAGGGATGAAAGCATGCCATGGACATAAGAGATGGTGTCACATGAGGGTGGTTTGGCAAGGGCATACATCATGACTGTATTCATACTTGCATTAATAAGAGTAGTTAGGAGTGTTTGATTTTACTCTGCTTTATCATTACTGCTTGACTGAATTGATAACATGTTAACCTATGCTTTATTGTTCCACTAAGTTAGCTACTCACTCCCACGTTACGGGACGGTGTTCCGAATACCCACCAGACTTTGTTTGATTGCAGATAGCGATGCTTGTGAGGCGGAGCCAGACCTCTGCGATGATGAGGACACTTTCTTGTATATGTTATTTTCCGACGGCTTCATGTAAGTCGTGCCTTGATCGATGGGGTTACAGGGATGTTGACTAGAGGACCTTACACATTTGGTATATTTTGGAACTATACTTGTAATTATTTAACCTGATAATGTTATCACTATCTGGAGACTCACCACAGTTTATATATTTTATTTATCTATCACAGTCTTCCGCTTGGTAATTCACTTGTCTCTGGAGTATGATATGCGTTTTGGCTTTATCTCACTCATGTTCACTACATTAATTCAGACAACATTTAATCATCATTCATTTTGTTGTATAAGTGATACGTTGGAACTTGGGAGTTGAGTTTATGCTCGACCCCCGATTTTCAGGGAGTTTACACCCTATACACCTAAAGTCCGCACCTTTTGTCGTAGATTCGTAACGGAGTCCATAGACTCGGTAAGCTTTAGTATACGACAGTTTGGCAACCTATAGAATGAAATAGATTAGCTATTTCATCATTTGTAATGTTCATAACCCTATATCAGTTTAGGGTTAGGGTTTCTTACCTAGAAACGAAGTCGGAATTGCCGGGAAAGCGATTAGAGCGGGATGGTTAAGCTTGGATAGCGGCAGGGTAGAGTATCAGGGAGATCCTCCCACATCTCCCACACTTTCTCTCTCTTTTTCTCTCTTCTCTCTCCTAGGTTTTTTCAAATTCGTATGGAATGAGAGAGTGAGGGTTTAAGGTCCTTATATAGCCCCGAAACTCACCAAAATAGACTCAGGATCAAAGTATACTTAGGTTATGTCCAAAACGAGTCTGTTCCGTGTCAACGGAGCACTTCTGGCGGCCCCCCTTAAGCCAAAGGTCAGACTTAAGCTCCCAGATATTGGATCTAGGTTTAGTTAAGTTTTCGTTTCGGTCGGCTTCCCAGATCAGGCGTGGCGGACCAGTTTCAGTTCAACAGTTAGTGAAACTCGATCAGAGATTTCAAGTACACTGACACGTAGGGGCAAATATCCCTGATCCAAGGGTGTAATCTGGTCTGATTCCGACGGTCTGGTTGCTTATAACTAATCCGCAAGCGACACGTGCCAGATTACTTAAATTTATATTTTATTTTTAATTAATTTCACATTTCTCACACTCTTCACTCCGGGCTCAAGCGAATAGCGCTGGGACATTATCTGGATTTAATTTTCGAGATGGTTGTCAAGCCCAGCAAGGCAGTCCTAATTCTATAACTTCGCGTTAATCGGACTTTCGATGTGCGTTCCAGATCTGAAACGGAGTTTCGTAATGCTCCCGAGAGCAACCGGGTAATGAGATTGATCCTAGATTTTAGGGTAACCTAGCGTCAATGATTCTACAAGTTTTGGGTCTTGCAGATCGTATTTAAAGTGATTGGTGCTAATTTCACAGGTACTCTAGTTTAGCACTAGCTAATTCTTGCCTAATTTCTAAAGGATTTAGTCCTGTATGATTTCTGTCTGAGGTGGTACCTGGGCCTTTGTAGTTTGTATATAAAGTGATCCAAGTTATAGTACTTAGCTAGTTTAAGATAGTGTCTAGGGTGAAAGTACTTAGAAAAATTGAAAGAACAAGGTGGTGAATGGTGGGATTTGTGAAGGAAAAGGGTTAACAAGCGATTTTAGACTGTGAGATTGAGTTCTGACAAGTTAATAAGGTGTTAGGAGCGACCCATTGCCTAAGGATGTCTAATTCCAGGTTGGCAAAAATTCGGGATGTTACAATCTACCCCCCTTAAAAATAATTTCGTCCCCGAAATTGGCTAAGGGTAATAAGTAAGAATCCTATTATTTCATTTGCCTAAGTCTTATCGATTTCAAGTTTCTATGCGTGGTAGGGTGTATCTTGTGCATACTAGTCTAGTACATTTTAGGCTACCCCCTTAAAAATTATTTCTTTATCTCTTACTTATATCATGATGGTTTGCTACAATGGATTTCTCTATCTATTTGGAGTCTTGACTTCGATTCCCAACAAGTTAGAGTAAGATAGCTGTTTTCAATGTTTGACCAACACGGAGAGACAGTTATAGTGGGCTTGATCCTGATACATTGATCATCTACCTGGCCAGGGTAGAAAGTTCATCGTATCCCTTCATAGTCCTGGTGGCTCCTGGTCTTCTGCTTGGCCGAACAGTGAGTCCATTGGTAGTCGCCCAGGATTGAGAATTGGGTCAAGCCGCGACTGATTCGCAGTTGTATATTTCAGTAACTCCGTAGTCTGATCACTCTAAAACCTTAGGGAATGTCCATCATTGAAAGGCCCAAGTTTCCAATTTATAAGGATGCCCTTAAGGTCTTGGTCGAAGAAAATTCTCGTCTCATTCTATGTCCGAGATAGGGTAGCTCATCCTATTTAGTGACTTATCTTTACGTATAGTCTGGATCAACTCCATTCGATCTTGGGCCAGTGGGGCAAGGGTCCACCACGTCTCCGCTGCGCCACCCAGATCAAGGAGGTGTAGTAGCCGACCTAACTAGATTAGACTCATAGTATTCTACCCCCCCTTAAAAATTATTTTCACCCTCAGGGCTCAAGATCTATGTCCTGATCTGTATGTTGGAACAAGGTGTAATTTAGGACCTATCCTTGACATGAAATGAGAAATACATTGATCTGCCTTTCATCGACGATGTGTACTATGGCATTGATACCTATGGTCATAGAAAGGAGCTAAAGATGATGAGTATTGTGGTTGATTTCAGGGGCAGGTGTGAGTTTGAGGCAAGATGCCTAATTCTACCAAAGGAGGACTTTTATCACGGTTCAGACTTATCCTATTTAACCATGCCTAGCTTAACAGGCAGGCTATCTTTCTACGTTCATAAGCACAATATGTATGCCGACATGGCATGCGATTTGGGACCTAATTCCTAACTGTCAGTTGCCCATTTGGGCAATTCCTTAGGCCTAAAAGACAAAGTCTCTATCGGCTATATACTCCTAATACTTCTCAAGGATGAAATAATAAACTTTGGGTGTAAGTAGTAGGGCCAACACGGAAGGAAAATTGTGTAGTGGGTCTGAGTCGGATACATGGACCTTCTGCCTAGCTAGGACAGAAAATCGTCGTATCAGTTCTTAATCCTAGTTGATCTCGACCTTCTGCTTGATCAGAGAAAAGAGTTCATTGGTAACTATTAGGATTGAGACTTCAATTCAAACCGGGAATACCTCGCTTATATATATTGTTTCTCTACTCCGTGTTCTCGATTGTAATAAGTCTTTGGGAAGGCAATTCTAAGGGATGTATTGATTGGACCTAACATTAAATCCAAGGGATATATAGGTTTTCTCTAATCGTGAATAGTTTCTACGTCAAACAAGCTCCCTAAGAGTTACTAAGGAAGCCTAAAGTATTAAGGGGATTCAACAGAAGAATGAGCTTCCACTCAATCCAGATCAAGCCGACTAACTAAGTTTATCGGTCTCTAACATTCCCTAGTGTAACCAGTAGCTAGTCTTAATTTAGGAGTAGAGATACTCCAATAGGTGTAATCCAAAGTCCACGCTCATACGCTAGATGATTTCATATCATTTCTAATACAAGGAAGAGTTTTATCTCTTAGGGTCAAAGGTTGTCTAATTGGGATTGAGTTGTCTGCACTTGAATTTAACTACGCTCGAGCATTTCACATATGCTCATAACAACTAGGAGGTCTTAGGGTTCCCGTTATCAATTTATTGGATTTCCCATACTTTTAGGTCTTTCGAAATCTAGGATCACCATCCTAGGTCCAAAACTTCATGGGCCTATTTGGCCAGTGGTCTTAAGTTGTATTGAATGGGGCTGCATTGTTAATCCTACCTCGGGATTTGGAGTGGCATGTTTGGTAGGAGGGTGGGTGGGGATTAAAATTAATGGTATAGGCTTTGGAAAATGAGCCTTGTGTTGGAAAGTGTGAGATGGGATTTTCAAACCCCAAGATGATGAATTTCTAAGTGTAATTTGAAAGGAAATTCCGGGATATACTTTTCATTGCATACATTCCAAACATGGCATTGGAAAATATGGGATACACCCAATCTAAGGACAATACCTTACACATACATTTATTGTTACTTTTACAATTCCATCCACCCTAAACTCACCTAATGCAGTTGGCCGAACGGGCCTTAGACGTCCCAACATTTGGAGGTTGTGAAAGTCATGGGACACAAAAATGTGGATTGTTGTGCCCATATGGGTGTGAAATGGTGAGGCCAAAAGGAGTAAGAGATGGTTTAGAGAAGTAATGGTGGAGGGGTAGAAGGAGTTTGCAATTGTCAAGTACAACTCTGGTCCATGACAAAAGATGCATGTGAGCTAATACAACCAAAGCTTCAAACACTTAAAACATAATACTAACTACTACACCCATCAACATGAAAACATAAACACCCTAAGACAGTAACCCATGCAAACTACAAGACAATAGTATGGATAGCTAAACATCCGAGAAGATGGTCGTACCAAGCTCGGATAGAGCCATGGAAAAGTGAATGAAAAGTGATGGAGAGAGAGAGAAAGGGCTGGAGGTTTGGCTCTCCACGAATTGGAGTCTCAACAAATATTGTAGATGCCCATATGACAGTGACTGAAGATGAAAAATGGAAAGGTAGGATGGGTTAGGGAGCTTACACGTTTTTGAGCTCCAAATGGGGCATGTAAGAGCCCAAATGAAAGAGAGTGGAGAGGGTAGGGGGTAGGTACAGCGATAAGCATTGGAAGTGAATGGGTTGTGACCGAAAATGAAGGAATGGGTGATTGGAGGGGAGGTTTGAGAGAGAAAATGAAAATTTTAAGGGAAAGGGAGAGCTTGGAGGGATGATTTGTGAAGGAGGTATGCATTTGGGGCGGTTTTAAACCACGACTCATGTACCAGGGGGTTCCCCAACCCCCCAAACTCGATCGGCCCGACCGGCCCGCCCGCCGGGCTCAAAAACCAGCGAGGCCTCGCCGACCTAGCGAGGGCCTTACCACTCTCTGGAGTGGTTGGCGATGCCTCACTAGTTGGGCGAGGTCCTCGTGACCCCTAGGCCCCAAAAATGTGTGGGTCCCACCCTAGGTCCCCCCGGAGGTGCTCCGTTTGGCCCCCGAATCCATTTTGAACCGTATCGGGGCCAAATTACAAACTGAAATGATTTTATGTGACGTGTAGCATATGATTTTGGGGTAGGAGGCGCTAATCTATCCAACTAATGTTCAATCCCCAAGTATAGGGTTGTGATGTAGTAATAAACTCGGTAAGATCGAGGTCGAATCCCACGAGGACTGATCGTCACAATTCAAATCTGTGATTCTCCTTAACTAATTCAACAAATAATGGAGCAAATTTACTAACACAAATCTATGAAAAAAAACAATTGAGAATAAGGAAGAAAATTCAATCAGAAAGAGCACTAGGACTTTCGAATCCACCCCTAATTATCCTAACCATTGTTTTGTCTGTTAATTCACCTTAATTTAGATTGATCTAACTTATCTAGAGAAAGAACAATCTGTGTCCTTAATCGGGCATACAGATTGTCTAATTCCTTCAAGCAATGCCATGAATAACATATCCCATGTCCAAATCGGGCATATGGAATATGCAGTTCAGTAAAGCCCCCTGTTTCTTCCTCTACAGGAACCTGTTCATGATCAGATACAAGCACCTAGAATAAGCATCCAAACCACATCCATCCATAGACTCTGATCAAAGTTCATAGATGGAGAAGTATAGAATTTAAAACAATCAAGCACACTAGGGGAAGAAACAAATCATTCTAATTAAAGTAAAATCAACATAGAACAATGGGTGTTCAAATTAGGGGTTTCATCTCAGCCCTAGCTGAGAGATTAGTTACCCATAAAATCCATTAAACAGATGGATAATAAAAATTCATAAAAGAAATCTCAAACCAATTTCTCTCTCTCTCTCTTCTTTCTTCTCTTTCTTCTCTTTCTTCTCTCCCTTGCTGTAGATCTGGAACCCCTCCCTGTTTCTGAATGTTTTTCCCATGTCCAAGACTCCTTTTTTGTAGTTGCTGGAAAGCTGGATCAGTGGCAGAGTTGTAGCAGGACATGGAATGGAAATTTTCGCAGCCATGATCGGTGGGCCCCACCGAAGTGTTTTCTGGAAAATCCACCCCGTCCATTGGATTAAGGACGAAATTTCAGTCAAGAATGGGTGGTTTTGAACGTCCATTAACGCGGCCCAGAGAAGAAAACACAAAGTGATCAGTTTTGAACGTTGCAGGGCAGCCCTTTTGTGGCCTCTGTATCATGCACGTGTGTACGCATGGGAGTGGAATATCAGCATGGGTTTGTAACGCTCGCGGCCCTCTACAAGATGAACGGCTCGGATCAGTCGCACGGGCGATGTGTGGGGCCCACAGCCGTTCGCAAAAACGGACAGCGTCCGTTTACGCGGCAGCGAAGACAAGGACGCGAATGCTTCTGCTGCAAAAATGGTGGGGCCCACTGTGATGTTATCGTGGGAAATCCACTCCTTCCATTGGATCCCTCTCTAAAAACCGTTCGGGAAGGGACAGTTTTGTGGTGTCCATTGATGCGGTCCACCTGATTTCTGCTCTGCTGTCCAAGATGCTTTTGAACGGTTAGATTTCCATAATCGCTCTCATTTGAGATTCGGCCACCTACACGTTGATGATATCGATACTAGAGAGACAATGGACGGTCTGGATTGGACGTTTGGATAATGAGTGGGGTCCACAACTGAAACCGACACCAAACCGCGTTAACGCTGTTTGAAAACGAAGAATTCCGTTTTTGTGCTGGAGTTGGTCGGTCTAACCGACTTTGACCGATTCTTTTGGTCTGGTGCGGCTGCTGCGATGCACCGCACGGTGCACACCCACCATATGTATGAGGTCCTCTATGATGTTTAGAGCAATCCAATCCAACCATCTGTTTTATCCCCTCATATAATGTGTTGAAACCAAATTTTAGGCATATCCAGAGCTCAGGCGGGCCGCAAATTGACGATTCAGGGGCTGATTTGTCTGTTGGACCACTTCTACAAGGATCTGGGAGCTAAAATTTGACGTGTACGGTTACTTTATGTCCCTCAGACCATGTATGAAGTTTCGGGCTGATCGGATGGTGGGAACCCTGTGATCTTGCATTCTAGATGGTTTTCGGGCCCGTTTGATGCGAACGGCTTGATTTCCTCGGATCCCTGGCGTGTAAATCCGTCACTATTGGTCTTCTGAAGTCCGTTCCTTGCTCTGGTGACTTCGGAGCGTCAAATCCACTCTTTTAATATGCTTTTTCAATCAACGCTCTTTATTTCAACCTGCAACAAAACACAGTTAAATACCGACATTAGGCGCTATCATGTACTTAAGATCAGGTAATAACTGGGGTCTAATATGCAGTATTCGACCCTCATCACAACCCCCAACCAGCATTTTGCTAGTCCCGAGCAAAACATGCGAAAAATATTTTCAGAAATAAAATGGCAATTCCTATAAACCCAAGTGACATGTAAACAAATAGTTGAGATGTGAGAATTCTAAGATTCATGAATGGTGAGCAGAATTTTCCCCTGGAATCAAGCTTACAGTAAACTTCATAATCAAGTTCAAAGCATTAATCCATCAATTAGAACATTTTAAACATTGAGTTCCATGAGTGTATAGTGTGATCTCGGCTTACAATCATTAAAAGATCCAATTGTCAATTTCCTGGTATCATTAGTAATTCGTGACAACCAAACCTGAAACCAACACTAGCATTTTAGATCATCTTTTCGTTCTATCAGCCTTTGATTTCCTTTATAAACAGTGGTGCCAAGGAGGGGAATCAAATCCACACCTATAGGGAGCAAACCTATGGTGAAAACTTGTCGCCTAACTCTTTTCTCATGTCAACTATGGGGAATCAAATCTTCATCTATAGAGAGCAAACCTATGATGACGATTATACGACTTACTCTTTCAATTCTTCTTTATAAATTGATGCTAAAAATTTTGTTTTTCAAGTTGGTTTCTTTCATGCTTAGTGATTACCAAGTTACCATTTAATATCGAACTGAAAACTTAATGTGTAAGTGAGATCTGATATGTGCAATCCTGGCTCAATCAATGTTTACAACTTCTAATCATGAATTAACAATTCAAACTTAGGTGTGAAATCTGCTAGACAACTGAATCCAAGAGTCATAAATTACTCACATTCTGTATCTTGTAATTTTAAAATCACAACTATCCTTCAAAATCACTTTGAATTTCAACAGAAATTCCAAAAAAATTTTAAAAATTTTCACAATTTTGCTCAAGACCAAGAAAATACTGATTAGGTAACCTAATCTCCCACCCCCAACCTAAAATCTACATTGTCCTCAATGTAAAAGAAATAAGCATGCGATGTAGATGAGATAACGAAAAGAAAAGAGGAGTGAGGGAAAGATAGTACCTGGATGAAGAATCAAGAGACTTTCCCAAAAATATCAACGTAAAAGTAGGTCAGCACAAGAGAGAAATCAATAAAATAAAATCACAAAAAGAAAAACCCTACCTATACCACTTTCGCAGGTGCTCTCGATTGCATTTAGCGTATGCAACAAGCCTTTAAACCCCTAGGTTACTCCTAGTGGACGAGTTGTAGTCTCGTGAGGGTTTGCAGTAATGTTACCCACAAACATTGAACTAACTAACAAGGAAAAAAAAGAATGAAATGCTGGGTTGCCTCCCAGGAGCGCTAAGTTTAACGTCTTCAGCCAGACAAAACGGACCATGAATTCATTAATCTTTAAGACCAGGGTCCGCCAAAGAACTTACCTCAGCACTGTGGTTAACCAATCCCAGACAAGTGATGCGAGTTCCCATAAGCTGTGCTATCTGAAATGAGGTAATTGACACTATCATCAAACAATTTAAGGACTTCTGCTCGAACAACTTCTTCCATGTTAGGATCATGCTTCCTTTGTATTTTACGTGATATTTCCGCAGCATGATCCTTACATACAGTGGGGCACACTCCTTGTATTTCTGCTATCTTCCGTTCAATCGTTGCCTTATATGTTCGAAGAACATTAAGCAACCTACTCTTCTTTGCCTTCTCAGAGTTAGGAACTGTGCTGTCAAGAAGAGTCTCAGAGGGATGAAGAGGTTCCACTTTCGCTCTCCATTTTTCAGTCTCCAATATCGGAGTAGAGTCGAGCATTGCATTGACTTCGTGGATGGGACTATCTATGTCAAAATCCATGCCATGTTGTGCTAAGCAGGTCTCAAGTGGATCTTCAAAAGAATTTCGGAAGGAGTCCTGCACTAGACTATCGATCATGTCCACTTCAAATATGTCGTCCAAATCTGCGGATTGTTGTCCTGCATTGAAAACATTAAGTTTAATATTCATGTTACCAAATGACAACTTCATAACTCCATTCCTGCAATTTATAATAGCATTAGATGTGGCCAAAAATGGAGGACCCAAAATGACTGGGATCTGACTATGAGGATTCTGAACAGGCTGAGTATCTATAACTATGAAATCCACTGGAAAATAAAATTTATCAACCTGGATTAGTACATCTTCAATAACAGCCCGGGGCACCTTGACAGATCTATTAGCTAGTTGTAATGTTATTTTAGTCAGTTTCAACTCACCAAGTCCTAGCTGCTCATAAACCGAATATGGTAACAAATTGACGCTCGCCCCTAAATCAAGTAATGCCTTCCCGATTTTATGATCTCCTATGCCGCAAGAAATGGTGGGAGCTCCTGGATCCCTAAATTTAGGAGGGGTGTTATGTTGAATCATGGAGCTGAGCTGCTCTGCAAGGAAGACTTTCTTATGAACATTCTGCTTACGCTTTTGAGTGCATAAATCTTTAAGAAACTTAGCATAAGCAGGGACTTGCTTGATAGCGTCAAGCAACGGGATGTTGACTTGCACTTTTTTAAACACGTCCAGGATTTCATCAAAGTTGTTTCTTTTCTTCATTGGTGCCAGACGTTGAGGAAAGGGTGCTTTGGGCACGTAAGGTGGCACATCCGTGGTTCTTGGAGAGTCAGAGAGTTTTTGGACTTTAGATGCATTGGTGTGTCCCTCTGCTTCATCTTGATCTTTTGCTTTAGAATTTGATTCATCCCTAGGCATCTCTATTCTGTTGTCAATCTGTTTGCCTGACCTAAGGGTAATGATCGATTTGGCTTGCTCATGGTATTGCCCTTGATTGGAATTAGAGCAATCTCATACTGTCCCTTTAGATTAGCCACAGGTTGGCCAGGGAACTTACCCTTCTCTCTTTCACTCAATGTGGCAGCTAGTTGACCCATTTGTACTTCAGCTTGGCAATGGATTGTGCATTTGCATGTAAGCTTTGCTGGTTGGCTAGTAAGGTTTGTTGGGTGTCTTTTTGGAATTGGAGAGAACTCTGCATAAAAAGATGGAGTGTATCCTCAAGAGATGGTTTCCTTGATTGTGCAGGCAGTTGTTGATATTGCGGAAACTGCTGAAGTTGCATAGGAGGATTTCCAGATGGTCCTCCTTGTTGTGGTCCCCTTGCCCAAGAAAAATTTGGATGTCTAGCCCACCCTGGGTTGTATGTGTTCGAGTAAGGATCATTCCCAGGTTTCTGAAAGGTGTTCAAAGCATGAACTTGTTCAGAGAGAAATTCTGGAAATGCTGCACCAGATGGGCAAGATTGTGTAGGATGGGTAGGACTAGAACATATGGCACAAGCCTCGACTTGAGTTGTTTGTGGAGGTCCATTATGCAACATCAGAGCATCAACCTTCTTTGTCAGGCCATCAATCTTGGCATGGAGATCTGGCGTGACTCCTATCTCATATATGCCACCTTTCTTTTGTGGTTGGGAACTTCTTTCACCTCTATCTGAATAGTCCCATTGCTGGGAGTTTTCACACAAGGTTTCAAAGAATTTTCACGCTTCGGTATCGCTTTTGGTCATGAAGGACCCTCCACTGGTGGCATCAACCATGCGACGGTTCTGGGGTGTCAGACCGTCATAAAGTATTGAACCTGTTGCCACTTTTCAAAACCATGGTGTGGACATTTAAGAAGTAAGTCCTTCCATCTTTCCCAACATTCATGAAAGTGCTCTCCCTCTTTTTGTGTGAAATTAGTGATTTCTCTACGGAGAGCATTAGTTTTGTGAACAGGGAAGAACTTGTTTAAGAACTTCCTAGACAATTGATCCCATGTAGTGATAGACCCAACTTCTAGAGAATTCAACCATGCTTTCGCCTTATCCTTCAAAGAAAAAGGAAATAGGCGTAGGCGGATCGAATCGTCTGAGAAGTTTTGGAATTTAAAGGTGGAGCAAATGTCTAGGAATTCTTTCACATGATGATATGGGTCCTCCTTGTCTAACCCATAAAAGGAAGGCAACAACTGTATGACCCCAGTCTTGAGTTCAAAGTGTGCTGCCGTGGTGGTGGGCAACACTATGCATGAAGGCGCATTGAATTGGACAGGAGCTGAATAATCTCTAAGAGTTTTAGTTCCATTCTCTTCTGCCATTTTAACTGGGATGTCTTTCAATCTTCTATGGATTGTTCTTTCTATTTCAGGATCACAAGATGCTAGTTCTATATCTAGAGATCTACGTCCTAGCATAAACTAAGTAACAACCTAAGAAAAAGAAAACTAGAACTAGAAACTATAATATTCAAAAAACAAGTTAAAACTATGTAAGTAAAAATGGGAAGAAAGAACCCGGAAAAAAAAGAGATGATTGATGTCAGAAGATTTAAGAAGCTCCTTCTTCACTTAGTAACTTTCTTCCTCAATTCCTGAAAATAGAAACAAAGTCAAATCAAGTTTCCTAAAATAATAATAAAAAAATCCTAAGCAACGGTTAATTTCTAAAAAGAAAGTTTCTAAAAAAATAAAAGAAGAGTTAGTTTCTAAAAAAAGGAAAGAAATCCTAGAATTAGAAAGTTACTAAAAATAAAAAGCTAAGTAAGTTTCTAAAAATTCAAAAGAAATTCTAGAATTAGAAAATTTCTAAAAAGTAAAAACCTAATTTTTAAAAATAAAATTAGAAAAAGTAAAGAATTTAGAAAGGGATTACCAGATTAGAATTTATCTCAGGACCCTACAAAACAGGAAATAGGTTAATTTCTAAAATAAAGACAAACGAATTCTAAGTTAGTAAAATCCTAGGCTTATGAATTATGATAAGAGAGAATCCTAAATTCAATTTAGACCGAAACAGTCCCCAGCAACGGCGCCAAAAACTTGTTCAATCCCCAAGTATAGGGTTGTGATGTAGTAATAAACTCGGTAAGATCGAGGTCGAATCCCACGAGGACTGATCGTCACAATTCAAATCTGTGATTCTCCTTAACTAATTCAACAAATAATGGAGCAAATTTACTAACACAAATCTATGAAAAAAAACAATTGAGAATAAGGAAGAAAATTTAATCAGAGAGAGCACTAGGACTTTCGAATCCACCCCTAATTATCCTAACCATTGTTTTGTCTGTTAATTCACCTTAATTTAGATTGATCTAACTTATCTAGAGAAAGCACAATCTGTGTCCTTAATCGGGCATACAGATTGTCTAATTCCTTCAAGCAATGCCATGAATAACATATCCCATGTCCAAATCGGGCATATGGAATATGCAGTTCAGTAAAGCCCCATGTTTCTTCCTCTACAGAAACCTGTTCATGATCAGATACAAGCACCTAGAATAAGCATCCAAACCACATCCATCCATAGACTCTGATCAAAGTTCATAGATGGAGAAGTATAGAATTTAAAACAATCAAGCACACTAGGGGAAGAAACAAATCAATCTAATTAAAGTAAAATCAACATAGAACAATGGGTGTTCAAATTAGGGGTTTCATCTCAGCCCTAGCTGAGAGATTAGTTACCCATAAAATCCATTAAACAGATGGATAATAAAAATTCATAAACGAAATCTCAAACCAATTTCTCTCTCTCTTCTTTCTTCTCTTTCTTCTCTTTCTTCTCTCCCTTGCTGTAGATCTGGAACTCCTCCCTGTTTCTGAATGTTTTTCCCATGTCCAAGACTCCTTTTTTATAGTTGCTGGAAAGCTGGATCAGTGGCAGAGTTGTAGCAGGACATGGAATGGAAATTTTCGCAGCCATGATCGGTGGGCCCCACCGAAGTGTTTTCTGAAAAATCCACCCCGTCCATTGGATTCAGGACGAAATTTCAGTCAAGAATGGGTGGTTTTGAACGTCCATTAACGCGGCCCAGAGAAGAAAACACGAAGAGATCAGTTTTGAACGTTGCAGGGCAGCCCTTTTGTGGCCTCTGTATCATGCACGTGTGTACGCATGGGAGTGGAATATCAACATGGGTTTGTAGCGCTCGCGGCCCTCTACAAGATGAACGGCTCGGATTGGTCGCACGGGCGATGTGTGGGGCCCACAGCCGTTCGCAAAAATGGACAGCGTCCGTTTACGCGGCAGCGAAGACGAGGACGCGGGTGCTTCTGCTGCGAAAATGGTGGGGCCCACTGTGATGTTATCGTGGGAAATCCACTCCGTCCATTGGATCCCTCTCGAAAAACCGTTCGGGAAGGGACAGTTTTGTGGTGTCCATTGATGCGGTCCACCTGATTTCTGCTCCGCCGTCCAAGATGCTTTTGAACGGTTAGATTTCCATAATCGCTCTCATTTGAGATTCGGCCACCTACACGTTGATGATATCGATACTAGAGAGACAATGGACGGTCTGGATTGGACGTTTGGACAATGAGTGGGGTCCACAACTGAAACCGACACCAAACCGCGTTAACGCTGTTTGAAAACGGAGAATTCCGTTTTTGCGCTGGAGTTGGTCGGTCTAACCGACTTTGACCGATTCTTTTGGTCCGGTGCGACTGCTGCGATGCACCGCACGGTGTACACCCACCATATGTATGGGGTCCTCTATGATGTTTACAAGCAATCCAATCCAACCATCTGTTTTATCCCCTCATATAATGTGTTGAAACCAAATTTTAGGCATATCCAGAGCTCAGGCGGGCCGCAAATTGACGATTCAGGGGCTGATTTGTCTGTTGGACCACTTCTACAAGGATCTGGGAGCTAAAATTTGACGTGTACGGTTACTTTATGTCCCTCAGACCATGTATGAAGTTTCGGGCTGATCGGATGGTGGGAACCCTGTGATCTTGCATTCTAGATGGTTTTCGGGCCCGTTTGATGCGAACGGCTTGATTTCCTCGGATCCCTGGCGTGTAAATCCGTCACTATTGGTCCTCTGAAGTCCGTTCCTTGCTCTGGTGACTTCGGAGCATCAAATCCACTCTTTTAATATGCTTTTTCAATCAACGCTCTTTATTTCATCCTGCAACAAAACACAGTTAAATACCGACATTAGGCGCTATCATGTACTTAAGATCAGGTAATAACTGGGGAGTAATATGCAGTATTCGACCCTCATCAACTAACCCATTTATTTCACAAGATTCCATAATTTGAATGGTCAAAAGTCCAATTTCTACATATATTTACTATTTATAGTAAATTTTTGTTTAAGTATTATTCTTCATCATTTATACATTAGGATTTATATCTAGTATGAAAGGACTTAGAAAAATTTGAAGAATGAGGTGGTGAACAGAGAGAATTTAAAGGAAGTGGATAAAAGGGGTTTTAGTCTTTGAGATGAAGTGTAGGGTGTTGTGGTTGACCCACAACCTAAGGACATTCGTTTCTAGGGAATGACTCAAACCCGTCGACCGACGGTCTAGAAGTGATTCGAGATCGTTTCGAGTGATCATGGGTGTGTACGGGCCCAATCTCAGAAGTCGATTTCGGTCGGTTTCGCCGTTCGGTGAATTTGGAAAATACTAAGTCAGTTTCTACGTTCCGTCGCCCCCTCCTAAGTCAGAGTGCGTCAGAGTGCGTCATGTGACCATAACCCAGGTCCGGTTTAATACAAATCATGCTCTGATACCATCTTGTAACACCCTGAAAATTGGGGGTCGAGCATAAACTCAACTCCCGAGTTCCAACGCATCACTTATGTAACATAATGAATGATGATTGAATGTTGTCTGTATTAGTGCATTGAACATGAGTGAGATTAAGCCAAAACAGCATATCATATTCCAGAGACAAGTGAGATAGCAAGCGGAAGACTGTGATAGATATAGAAACTATATAAACTGTGGTGAGTCTCCAGAGTGTGATAATGTTATCAGGTTAACTATTTACAAGTACAATTCCAAAATATACCAAATTGAGGAAGTGTAATGTCTTCTATCCCAAATACCATAGCCCCATCAATGCAATTCCAGGTCTTCATAGACCCGTCAGCGAGTTACATGTATGAGAACTCCTCAACATCATAGTAGTAGTCCGACTCTGCTTCATAAGCATCGCCATCACCTGCAGCTAAGACAGTCTAGTTGGTGTGTACAACACCGTCCCGTAACGTGGGAGTGAGTAGCTAACTCAGTGGAACAATAAAGCATAGGTTAACATGTTATCAAAACAGTCAAGCAGTAATGATAAAGATGTACAATCAACATTCCTAAGTACTGTAATTAATGCAAGGATGAGATGTGATTATGATGCATGCCCTCACCAACATACTCCCTCATTCGACACCATCTTACGTCCACGGCATGCGTTCATTCCTCAGTGCTCCACATCTTTCAGGCACATGCAGTGCGATGATGAGCATGATTACCGAGTTGTTATTAGTCCATTTCAAACAGCAGGATTGGGAAACTAAGGTACCTCCCTTGTATCATTCCCAAACATGATCCATTCTAGGGTTGTCAAACCTAAATAATCTCATACGATAGTGTGGTTCTAGGGCGCTGCAAAGGCTGTCAGGGCTATTACACGCAATCGTTACACTACTCCCCCCCCCGTCACCTTTTTAACGGTTCATCACTAAATTGATACAGGCCTAGTTCATACTCTATTCACCGCATCAAAACTCGTCGCATCACCGCAAATTCAGATTATGCTCGAGGTCACTACAAAGGGCTCGTCACCAATCAATGTAGGCCGACAGCTCGAATACAGTGTCCCATACTACCGTATTCGGCTCACGAGTTTGGGTTGCTCACTGGTCACTACGGGGAGGCATGTGGCGCCAGCACAGGCCGACAGCTCGACCACGGTGTCCCATACCACCATGCCCGGCTCATGAGTCTTAACGGATCGAGGTACCACGATTAATGGGATTCCACTGGTAAAGTTAGTACCTCAGGTTCAAACAGAGGTGTCCAAACATGGTGAACATACATAAGACAGTTCGGGTTTCTTGACGAGCCTGACTAGTACGAGCGCACAACCAACTGAACGACATGAAGTGCATAAACACTTCGCGTGGCCTAACCACTGTCGCCAACTGAAGTACGACTCGGGTTCGTCAAACACATCCTATATGGTGAATGGATCTCAACCACGTACTCAAGTCTATTACCGATTGTTTGAACTATAATCATAGCCCCAATCACAATCAAACCTTAACCAGAAGCATGTAGAGTAAAGCATCATAAACAAAGTAATTCAAGCATGTTAACAAACATGTCATAAAGCATGTTACAAAGCACAATATAAACAAGAAATACAAACACATATATTTCATAGTAAGCGGTTAAATTAGGCAATCAACATGGAGGAAATCATATACATCTTTAAGTTAGTTGAGAATCCCATCTCAACACCTACTTGAAGTATAATTATCTAAACACTTACTCTTACAAGCATTTTTACAAACACTTAAAATACACTATTATAACATACATAGTGTCTATTAGCAACAACATGTATTAAGGCGAACCCTTTCACCAAGTAAGTATTATACACATATAATATTTTCAGATAGTAAATAATCATGGCAAACACATTTTCAAAATTTATACGTATACGGTACTTTCTACAAATACTAGGAATACAATATATTCAACATAGTTATCGTATAACCGAAAAGCGAAACGGACAACACTTTGTACATGGCAATAACATACAGATCATGAATCTATCATTATCTGACATTGAAAGCGTTGAAAACCATAATTTATACACCTAAAGTCCGCACCTTTTGTCGTAGATTCATAACGGAGTCGATAGATTCGCTAAGCTTTAGTATAGGACAGTGTCACGCCCCAAACTCGGAGACCGGGCTCACAAAATTCCCGATCGCCGAATCCGGCGCCGACAGCCTCCGTAGAACCCCATTCTCGGCTCCCAGCGCCCATACGCCAGGTTCCGATCCTGGGATGCTACAAGGAGGATTTCTAATAATCAATTTGATTTGTAATGAGCATAACCACAAGCATAACCCACGAACAATAACCACAAGAACACCATCACAAAATCCACTATGAACAAAAACTTAGAGTACAAGGTGTATAAAAGGGAAATACAATATACTGAAAATAACAAAAGCTCCAGAAGACTGCTGCACGCTCCGAGCTAAACGCTGCTGCAACCTAACGCCACCTGCACGCATCTATTGTGCATAAGCTTACAAAAGCTTAGAGGGTGGTGAAAGTGTGTGTAAGGCGAGTGCCAAGTGTACAATATCAGAGTAATGCGAAAATATGCGGTAAGTCCATGAATGCTATCGACTTATACTAAAGCTATGTAATGCAAGGCATGAATGCTGTCGGTCATACCAAGACCATGCGATGCGAGGCCTATGTAGCCAAATGTCATATGCGAGATGCAAAGCAAGCGTGCCAGTACCCATAAGTACACATATCCATGCGATGCGTAATGCAGATCAAGTATGCCAATCCTCATGTCAATACAGTTATCAGTCTAGATAATCACCGGGGTCTAGTACACTCAAGCCAGCTTGCCGCCCCTATCCGAACGCACAACTGGGAGAGTGGAAGAGACCTCACTATCCGCCTGCCAATGTCGGGCCCGGCTTGTCGATAGCGGACCGATTCCTCAAGCTGGTCAAACTCAACCTAGAAATTGCCCCCTCACTCAGGCGGGTAAGGTCACACCCCTTTCCAACCGACCACGACACAGTAGGAGACGCGGCCTCCTGGTATTCGGCCCACATGCGCTCGTACATCCACTCGGTCTCGACGTTGGAGTCATCCTCTGGTACCATCGGGTTTAGGGATTTTCACCCAGGGACATCTATGGCGCCCGTATGCTAGAACCAAACATTTTCGGTATTCAATCCAGCCACCCACGATGTGTCTGTGGAGGCCATGGCCCTGATGTCGCTAGGGCATACAGTAACTACAATCACACAATGCAAGTGCATGAGTCACACTACCAGTCATGCAATAGTCCTGCATAAACCATGTGCTCATGCAGGGCAACTCCGCCTATCAGGGAGCCCGTAACAGTCTGCCCGAAGGCATATGTTATGATCAGTCACCACTCATCTCAAGCATGCATATGATGCGTATGATCATGAATCATGGGGCAACACTATACTTATGGTATGATAATGGGGGTTGCTCAAAGTGAAGATAGGCCCAAACGGACTGCAGAGTACAAGTATGGGCCTATCAGTGGGCCTTAAGGAGTGTGACAATGCGGACATTTAACCAACATTATCCTTACAATGTGGACGTCAAACCAACATTGTTCCCAAGGCATAGCCTGCCATAAAGTGTCATTACACAAACCATAGGGAATCACACATTGCAATGGACCAGTATACATCTCATTCGGCCTCGACCCATAGTCCTCAGATACATCAAATGGGCCGTCTCATATGGGCCTTTCATAAATCAAGTGGGCCGCATTAGTGGGCCTTATGTACATTGCAATGGGCCATATCCCATGGGCCTTTGAAAACATCACAATGGGCCTTGTAATATGGGTCTCATATACATTGAATGGGCCTAAACACATGGGCTATATATACATCAAGGTGGGCCTCAACAACGGCCACAAATACTCATCAAGGTGGGCCTCAATAACGGCCACAATTACATATCAAGGTGGGCCACAATAAAGGCCACAATTACACATCAAGGTGGGCCTCAACAACGGCCATAAGTACACATTGAAGTGGGCCTCAACAACGGCCGTAAATACACATCCAGGTGGGTCTCAACAACGGCCACAAGTACTCATCCAGGTGGGCCTCGACAACGGCCATAAATACACATCAAGGTGGGCCTCAACAACGGCCACAAGTACACATCAAGGTGGACCTCAACAACAGCCAAAAATATGATAAGGTGGGCCTAAAACACTTGGGCCTTATATAAACCAAGGTGGGGTCCACCATATATATATAATACAATATATATATAATATATATATATATACAATATTAATAATATAATATTATATATATATATATATATATATATACACTCTCACACACAGGCTCACACACATGTGCACGCTCACACACACATGCACACACGTGCACACTCACACACGCACGCACACACATGCATACACATGCACCCCCACACACGCACGCGCACACCCACACGCGTGTAGGCGCATGCACACCCACCGTCACAGGGACGGTGGGGAAACAAATACATCACAGTGGCCTCCCACCGTCCGCCTGGACGGTGGGATTTAAAACCCATGCATCACTGTGGGCTCCACGTGGGGCCCACCATAACATTTACTTCCCATCTAACCCGTTCACAAGGTCCCACATACCCGGGTGAAAAGGAAAAACAAATTTCATCTTGATCTGAAACTTCTGTGGGGCCCAAAAGAGTTTCAATGGTAGAATTCAATCACCGCTGTTTCTTGTAGTGTGGGCTACCTGAGCCATGGATGCGGCTGAAACTTGATGGGGGCCCACTTCAGGGGTGGCCCACCATATGAACAGATTGGATGATAAATAAACATCAAGGTGGGGCCCACGGCTGGAGCAGTGGGACCCTGCCCGTTTCCCGCTGATGCAGGCAGCATCTGTCAGCGGCGCCTGCAGCAGCAGGCGCTGCTGTATATTTATTTATTTATTTATTTATTTTTTTAAAACGGTTTTTCCATGGTTTTTCAGGTGTGGGGCCCACGTCAACAAAATCCACCACTGCCATTGGTTTTTATTTCTCAAGACCAACCTATCAAGCCCAACATTCGATATATTTCGGCGTACCGAAGTATCAGGTGGTTTTTCAACGGTAATAATCGTAGTTTTCTAAGTTATGGCCCGCCTGAATCTCGGATCAACCTCATCTTTTGGCTCAACGCCTAAAATGAGTTAGGAAAAGGGGTGGACGGCGTGGATTGGATACAAACATCAAGATGGGTCCTATACAAGTGGACCACCAAAAAGTTTGTAAACCAAGCTTATATTAGTATATATATATATATATTTTTTTTTCCAAACACGTCCAGCGTCCCTGGACGCTGGACGACCTAACATACTAAGAGGCGGCCCCGTTTAAGTGGGCCACCACATGATGGGTGGTAAGGGTACATTACATCTAAGGTGGGCCCCACTTATAAATGGATTGGCTATAATACAAGCCTTATGGTGGGGTCCATTCAAGTGGGCCAATCAACCACATCATCACAAGAAAAGAAAAATGAAAAGAGAGAGGGAGATAGAAAAAAAAAGTGGGACACACGTGTGATGGAGGGACCCCGATACTATGGGCCCTCCCTTGCATTCATCATACATCAAACGGTAATCAAAGTGGACCATTGGCCACATCTTAGGGTCCCAAGTGAGATCCATACCATTGATCGGTAGGCCTCACTTGGCCCATTATTAAAACAACGAAATCTAGCCTATGGAAGCACCCACCGGTTGATCTCTTCGGTCTGTTGGAACGCCACCCTCCTTGTGCTCCTCTTTGACGGTGGAGATTGGAAATCAAGGGCTAGGATGAGAGATCTTGGGATGGAAAGTGGGCCTCCAAAAATCACTTTTCTCTCTTAGGAAGTTTGGACGGGTGGGCTCTCTCTTGGTTGCTTGGAGTTGGTGTGATAAAAGAGAAAGAGAGAGAGAGGGAGATAAGGAGAGGTGATGGGTGTGATGGGTGAGTGATGTGAGGTGAGGGATGGGTAAAGTGAGAGGTGGTTTGACTTTGGTGAGAAAAGCATGGGTTGCTTTACTTGTGGAGAAAGGTGATGTGTACTTGACATTGATTGATTGATGTGATTGATTGATTTGATTGATTTGATTGATTTGACATGTTGTAGAGATTCTCTCGGGATCGTAAAAGAGCGGCTTTTCTTCGAAATAAACGTCGGCTCACATCTTCTAGTCAGGGTATCGGATCGGTGCGTGAGTCGCGGCGTTGGAACCGCGGCGATGGTGCGGTCGCAATGATACAGGTCTCGGATTAAACCGACTCGAATCTAAAGGATACGATTTACGATCGATCGCAACGTCGATTATCAGTCGCGGATTGTCGGACTTCGACAGAAATGATCGCAGGATTCATCGGAACAGTGCGAACTAGGATACGGGTCTTACAGACAGTTTGGTAACTTATAGAATGAAATAGATTAGCTATTTCATCATTTATAATGTTCATAACCCTAGATCAGATTAGGGTTAGGGTTTCTTACCTAGAAACGAAGTCAGAATCGCCGGGAAAGCGATTAGAGCGGGATGGTTAAACTTGGATAGCGGCAGGGTAGAGCATCAGGGAGATCCTCCCACATCTCCCACACTTTCTCTCTCTTTTCTCTCTTCTCTCTCCTAGGTTTTCTCAAATTCGTATGGAATGAGAGAGTGAGGGTTTAAGGTCCTTATATAGCCCCAAAACTCACCAAAATAGACTCAGGATCAAAGTATACTTAGGTTATGTCCAAAACGAGTCTGTTCCGTCTCAACGGAACACTTCTGGCAGCCCCCCTTAAGCCAAAGGTCAGACTTAAGCACCCAGATATTGGATCTAGGTTTAGTTAAGTTTTCGTTTCGGTCGGCTTTCCAGATCACGCGTGGCGGACCAGTTTCAGTTCAACGGTCAGTGAAACTCGATCAGAGATTTCAAGTACACTGACACGTAGGGGCAAATATCCCTGATCAGAGGGTGTAATCTGGTTTGATTCCGACGGTCTGGTTTCTTATAACTAATCCGCAAGTGATACGTGCCAGATTACTTAAATTTATATTTTATTTTTAATTAATTTCACATTTCTCACACTCTTCACTCCGGGCTCAAGCGAATAGTGCTGGGACATTATCTGGATTTGATTTCCGAGATGGTTGTCAAGCCCAGCAAGGCGGTCCTAATTCTATAACTTCGCATTAATCAGACTTTCGATGTGCGGTCCAGATCTGAAACGGAGTTTCGTAATGCTCCTGAGAGCAGCCGGGTAATGAGATTGATCCTAATTTTAGGGTAACTTAGCGTCAATGATTCTACAAGTTTTGGATCTTGCAGATCGTATTTAAAGTGATGGTGCTAATTTCACAGGTACTCTAGTTTAGCACTAGCTAATTCTTGTATAATTTCTAAAGGATTTAGTCCTGTATGATTTCTGTCTGAGGTGGTACCTGGGCCTTTGTAGTTTGTATATAAAGTGATCCAAGTTATAATATTTAGCTAGTTTAAGATAGTGTCTCGGGTGAAAGTACTTAGAAAAATTGAAAGAACAAGGTGGTGAAGGGTGAGATTTGTGAAGGAAAAGGGTTAACAAGAAATTTTAGACTATGAGACTGAGTTCTGACAAGTTAATAAGGTGTTAGGAGCGACCTATTGCCTAAGGACGTCCAATTCTAGGTTGGCAAAAATTCGTGATGTTACACTAGATGTTTTTGCTCTCCATATAGCAAGGGTCCACACAGCGCACCCACCACGTACACTCCCGCCGGAGGCCTTCTTGAGGACTTCAAAGGGTGAGAACCACTTAAGACCCAATCCTACAAAGGAGTGATCACAAGTGTCCTCTTAGACTCTAGAAACTTACAAATAAGTTGATGAGTCCCGATAAGCACAATGTCGAAGATCTCCTCCTCCTTGTTGACAAAGAGTCTTCTGCTCCCTTGATCCGTAACACAAAATGATGTACCAATACTCGGCTTCGGGTTGGGTCAAGGTTAAGATGGGAACCTACTCTCTAAAGATTTTCCTATAAGGAAGATAGAGTAGTTCCAATCTTATGCATTTAAGGCATCCCAGCTTAATGATTTGCCATTAAGGTAGTAGCTGGAAGATCCTTGAATGCGGAAGTTCATTCCCCAATCCACTCTATTGATTATCATGGTAAGGGTGGATTGGAGGATGAACTTCCTTGAGAGAAAGGGCTTTGGGTATATGATCTAAGGTTAAATACTAAAAAGCTCTCTCTACTTTCTCTCCCAGCAACAATAGACAAGTCCTATATATATAGGCAAAAGGTTCCAATGAATATAAAACGGTCACATTTATGACTGAGTTCGATATCATCAAGTAGGTTCGATATCATCGAGCGTATACTCTCGATAGCATCGATGGTCTGCTCGATGACTTGAACTCAAAGTCATACGCTTTTGAAACCTTAAGCCTGCTGGTCGATGAATCGGAACATTAGTCGATGTCATCGGATTTCGAACTCCGATTTCATCGATGATAGGTTCGATCCATCGACACTTGAAAAATGAGATAGATTTGACATGCAATATTTCAGGTTTTTATGATATGATCGGGGGTCAGCCAATGTCATCGGAATTTGTATATCGATGATATCGAAGGTAGTGTCGATGCATTGATAAATCCAATAGATTTCCCGTTTAACTCGCTGGACAGATTGTGTCCATTATCGATGCAATCGACTCGGCCTTGATATCATCGATATATGAATATCGATTTCCTCGAATGGCCCCCGATCAATGTTAAAAACAACCTAAAATATCTGCTGGAAGAAAATCGTGCCCACTATCGATATCATCGATGGACTTCCGATCTTATCGATATTTGATTTCAGGTCATATCGGAAGAGTATCGATATATCGGAAGAATTTGAGATTTTCATTAAAAAATAGCGGTGTCGGAAATCTTCCTGTCGATCTTATCGAGCCACTTTCGATGTGCTCGGGATTCGAGTATCGATGATATCGATATGTGTATCTATACATCGATAATTCTTCCAGATATGTTGTGAAGTTGTTAGACATATTTTATCCTCTTTTCGATGGTATCGATGAAGCATCGAGGTCTCGACAACGCAGGTCAATCATATCGAGGGTGCTTCGATAAAATCGACAAGACAAGAAAAACTTAGGGATTTTCCTATTTTGAAAAAAGTTTTCTCACCATAAAACCCTATGATTTCTAACATGTTTTTAAGGGTTTTATTCACCTGGTGTTTTAGGTCATGGGATGTGAGGCTTTAGATTTACCTATTGCGAGCTTGCACACATCCGGTTGAGGCAGACACTTGAATTGATCTTCCTATCAGGCTCTGTTGTCAATCTGACTCAACACTCACGTAACTTGACAAACCATGACACTTTTAGTCAAGTCCTTCCACATAGAACCATACGGGATTAACCTATTTCTAGGATCTCTTGGGTGGCACAATATATTGTGAAAGGGGCGAGCTCTCAGTCTTAGGGGGGTTGAATAGGACTATGCCAATTTCAAAATTAAAGAACTGAAAGATTAAATAAATTATAACTAATCAGAGATCTCAACTGTAATAGTATTGAGAAATTAATTCAACCCTTGTTCAATGGACAACCTTACACCAAAAACAAATGTTTTAGGTAGGACAACCTGATTTCTTGAACGTAGTAAGGATCAATATCACAAACTAAAACAAGAGGAAAAGGAAAGAAAGCTATCTATTACAAGCATTCATCACATGTACATAAAAAAGATTACAACCATTCAAAACATATACATCACATATATCATTCACCACAAAACACTGAGAGTTATAGTGGTTCGGTGTGTACACCAACTGTTCTCAAACAGCCACACCTATTTCACTCCCAATAATCACAACCCACATGATATTGGCGTTCACCAATAATCAAGGTTTTCTCAGGTTCACCTTAAAACCTATACAGTTGTGTTTTCAAATGGGCTATCACAATCAAAACCCACGTTGAGATTTTCTGACTATCTCAATCAAAACCAATACAAAGATTTTGTAGATATCTTAAGAAACTAAAAATGAATAAAGAATAATACTTATCTTCTTTTGAAGACACTCTTTGATGTAGCCCGTAGAACTACTTCTTTTGATGTAGAAATGTTCAATGTCCAATAACACAATCAAGGGTACTAGGTTCTAAATTGATTTTAAATTAATTCAAACCTTCAGCTACTTGTTTGAATTCCTCAGATCTCACAAATAAGAGTACAAATTCCCTTTATAACATAAGATTCATAAAAGAGATCAATAAATTAAAAAACAAAAAGCTATTAAAAATATTTAAATTACCGTGCTATACCTTGAAGAAGATGGAGACTTTTCTCTCTCAAAGTGAAGGCTTTTTGTGGATTTAATCAATGAATTAGAATGAGAAAAGACCTCTATTTATAGGTTGAAAATTGGTTGCTTCAACTGGTCTAAGGTCTCATTCGACTCGTCTAAGAATCAACCAAATTTCAAATTTTGAGCGCGATCATATAAAACCGTTCTTCGACTGGTCGAAGGGCCTGCTCGACTGGTCGAGGGGCTTGCCTTCAACTGGTCAAGGAGGTGCCTTCAACTGGTCGAGCACCCTACTCTCGACTGGTTAAGGAACCAACATAAAAAGTCCATTTTTAAGTTCTAATCTTGGATTGGTCGAAACTTTCCCTAAATTGGTCGAACCAAAGCCTGGACTAGTTGAACTAAGGCTTAGACTAGTCGACCTAAAGCCTATCCATAGTATAAAATTCATATATGTTTAGCATATGAAAGAACCTAAGTCTAAGGTCTCTTTAGGGTCAATTATACCTGAAATTATTGGACATTGAAGTATATACCTTGAAACTTTTACTTGAATATTCAGTAGTGTTCAGTGGATCTTCTACTTGAAGTGAAGTAGAGTTTGAATATATTAAACTTGAAGTAACCATCTTCATGTCTTACACTTTCCAACTTCATGTGGTTCATCTTGAAGGTGAACTTTCCATCTTGATTCAGTTGAAGGTGAACTTTCCAACACATGTGAGAGCCACATTATAAGCTGTTTTGTCTCATCAAAATTTGACAAATAGGGGTGCTTTATACATCACAACACCTACAATCTCCCCCTTTATCAAATTCATGACAAATATACTTGGAACAAATACAAATACAAAACTTCACACTCTTTCTCAATATGATCACAAAATCTTACAAAACTTCACTCTCTCTCAATATGAGCACAAAATCTACTCCCCCTCAATCTGAGCTTGGACTTGTGTAAAATACCTGTATTAACAAATATATTTCCAAACATACAATCCACACAATCCATTCCAATATAATTTGATTTAATCATAACCATAAATCTCTCCCACTTTTTGTCACAACTTGACAAAGGAAGACAGAATGACAATCATAAATAGATAATTGAATGACAATAGAATCAATATGATTAAGAGTAAATCAGGAGAGTAAGGATAAGATTAAGAGAGCATAAAGAAAGTAACATCCAAGAGTATGAATTAAGTCATACAACCCAAGCATAAGTTAAAGTTATACAATTCAAAATAAAATCAAAGTTAAGCTAGTCTGATAAGAGGAAGGAAGAGGTGGGATAGATGGGACAATCTGATGAAGTCATTTAGTAATGCGATGAAAATATTTTTGCATGTACTTCATTAAAGACTTGTGACTTTCAGTCAGATTGTCCTGTGAAACTTTCAATTCAATCACCTTCTCCTCTAAAGATTGAAGGTGATCATCAAATTGAGATGGTTGAAAGTCAGGATCCGCCTCATCATCTATTTCTAGGTCCATATATGTTATCCATAGTTGTATCTGCAGGTGTTGACACTTCCTCTTCTTCAACATCATCCTCGTTTTGCTGACCGAGGAGATATTTCCAAACACATCTTATGAATGTTAGCGTTGTCAAATGGAAATGCTATCTCAGGAGCCTCAGCGGAAGGAATGACAACATTGCGATGAATGACAAGTGTTGTCATAAGATAGGCAATGGAATGAAACCATGACCCGATGAATGCAAAATTGCATGATTAAGTAGCAAATTAAAGATGGGACAAATAGGGATGCCAGATACAACGACATGAAGAATACGAGCCATGAATGAAGTCAGCTCGAACTTGTTCCCAACCCGCGGATATACATTTGACGTAAATATGCGATGAAGAACACGGAGATGGGGAATCATCTGAGTGGAACGTAGAGTATCACGCCCCGAACTCGGAAACCAGGCTCACAAAATTCTCGATCCCCAAATCCGGCGTCGATAGCCTCCGTAGTACCCCATTCTCTGCTCCTGGCACCCATATACCAAATTCCAATCCTGGGATCCTACAAGGAGGATTTTCAGTAAAAAAAACTGTAAAGCATAACCATAAGAATAACTAAGTCACAAAACAGCATCACCACATATCCACTAATAAAATCATTTGAGTACAATGCTGAAAGGGAAATACATATATGAAACAAAAACTTCAAAGCTCTAACACACACATCCTGTCTTAATGTTGTTGCGACCTAACATCACTTGCATGCATGGTCATGTATAAGCTTACAAGAAGCCTAGAGGGTGTTGTATGTGTGTGTGCAATGCATGTGCCAAGCAAATAGATTCATAGTAAGTGGAAATACTGGCAAGTCCATAAATACCATCAGCCTTATACGTGCTATGCGATGCAAAGATATAATAAGCTAATGTCATATACTAAGGAAGCAATGTCGATCGGCTATGTAATGCAGAGACATAGTAAGTCAAATGTCATATACTAAGGATGTAATGCAATATGCAAATCCTGACGAGTCCACGAATATGTGGGACAAGTTTTGCCTTCACTGCCAGCACAGTAGCCTGCCAACCACTAGTAGCTCACCCAGGCCCACTAGGCCCCATCCACATTAGCGTCCGCCTACGTGTACCTGCCCACATGTGACCATAGTGACAGGCTGTCACAATATGACATATGTAAAGGATGCAATGCAATATGCAATGCAAAAGAAATTACAAAGCTGGAATGTGTAGTCGGGATGATAGTAAGTGGTATCACAAACTGTGGGGTTCATCATAAGGGACTTCTATCCAAACCAGTCCCATACCTAAATTTAGATAGCTAGACTTAATGTGGTAAACTCCTGATCTCAGGTTGGACGCGCACTGTAACGACTCGAAAATTTCCGTACAATGGCTCGAGTACCACCTCGACCAGAAATCGCTTAGGATTAAATCCTTTAGAAATTTGACAAAGTTAACTAAGTGCTAAACTAAATTATCTATGAAATCCATTTGAATCGCTTTAAAATACGATCTGCAAGACCCAAAACTTGTAGAATCATTGACGCTAGGTTACCCTAAAGTCTAGAATCAAACTCATTACCCGACTGCTCTCGGGAACACATTGAAACTCCTTGAAACTCGTATTAGGTCTAAACCGCACATCGGGAGTCCGAATAATACGAAGTTAAGGAATTAGGACCGCCTCGCTAGGCTTGACAATCATCTCGGAAATTAAATCCAGACAGTGTCCCACGGCTGTTTGTTTGAGTCCGGAGCGAGACAGTGTGAAAACACTTGTTTTCTTTACAAAATAAATATCTTGAATAGTGAACTGGCACGTGTTACTTGCAGTCAATTTGTAAGCTACCAGACCGTCAGAATATAACCCAAATACACCCTCGGATCAGGAAAAATTTCATAAACATTTACATGTACTTGGAATTTCGGATCGAGACCCGCTGACCGTTGAACTGAAACTGGTCCGCCACGCGTGATCTGGGAATCCGACTGAAACGAAAACTTAACTTTACATGGATACGAGGTTGATGAGCTTAAGTTCGACTTTTGGCTCAAGGAGGCCCGCCAGAAGTGCTCCGTTGAGCTGGTAAAGTACCACTTTGGTTATAACCCAAGTATACCTGACCTTAAGTCTATTTCAGAGAGTTTTTAGGCTATATAAGGACCTTAGAACCCCCTCTCTCACAGCCATACGAATTTGAGCAAAACCCTAAGTGAGAAGAGAGAAAAAGAGAGAAAGCTAGAGAGTTGTGGGAGATCCTTCCTACTACTATCCCCTGCCGCTACACAAGCTGCACCACCCCTTTCTTGTCACTTTTCCGGCGATATCGTCTTCGTTTCAAGGAAAGAAACCCTAACCCTA
Organism: Magnolia officinalis; assembly: GCA_021015155.1. NCBI lineage: Eukaryota > Viridiplantae > Streptophyta > Magnoliopsida > Magnoliales > Magnoliaceae > Magnolia > Magnolia officinalis. The sequence continues at coordinate 36,654 of JAJHSJ010001282.1, forward strand.
ATCTGTTTTAAAGTTGTAAGGGTTGTAGGTTATGAAATAGCTAACCTATTTCATTCTATAGGTTACCGAATTGCCAAATACGGAAGCCTAACAAACTTAGCTGATTCGTTGCGATTCTACGGTATAAGGTGAGGACTTTAGGTGTATAGGTTACGGTTTTCAATGCTTTCAATGTCAGATAATGATAGATTCATGATCTACAAGTAATTGCACATGTACAAAGTGTTGTCTGTTTTCCGTTTCGATTAAAGATGAAAAATATGGAATTCTACATACTCTAGGTATTTGTAGAAAGTACCGTATACGTATAAATTTTGGAAATGTGTTTGACATGATTATTTGTTGTATAAAATATCATATATGGATAAATTACTTGTTTGGCGAAAGGACTCGCGCCTAATACATGTTTTGCCTATATACACTATGTATGTTGAAATTGTGTATTCTAGAAAATACCGTATACGTATAAATTTTGGAGATGTATTTGTCATGATTATTTGCTGTATGAATATATTATACATGGATAAAAATGCTTGCTTGGCGAAAGGATAGCCCTAATGCATGTTTTACTAACATACATCATGTATATTGAATAGTGTATTCTAAGTGTTTGTGAAAATGCTTGTGAGAGTAAGTGCTTGGATGTTAGTGCCTTAGGTAGGTGTTGAGATGGGGTTCTCAACTACCTTAGAGACATGTATGATTTCCTCCATGTGGTTGTTTACTTTAACCACTTATGAAATATATGTGTTTGTATTCCTATTTATATAGTGCTTCATAATATGCTTTATAACATGCTTTGTAACATGTTTTATAACATGCTTTATGACATGCTTGTTAACATGCTAGAATTGCTTTGTTTATTATGCTTTACACCACATGCTATGAGTAAGGATTGATTGAGTTTGGGACTATGTCTATAGTCCAGACAATCGGTACAAGACTTGAGATCGTGGTTGAGATGCATTTTGCCACGTAGGATGTGTTTGACAAACCCAAGTCATACTTCAGTTGGCGACAGTGGTTAGGCCACCGAAGTGCTTATGCACTTCATGTCATTCAGTTGATTGTGCGCTCAAGCTAGTCAAGCCCATCAAATAACCTGATATGTCTAATGTATGTTCACCATGTTTGGTCACCACTGCTTGAACATAGGGTACCAAACTTACCAGTGGAATCCCGTCAACCATGGTACCTCGATCCGCTAAGACTCATGAGCAAGGCATGGTGGTATGGGACATCGTGGTCGAGCTGTCGGCCTACGCTGGGGCCACGTGCCTCCCCATAGTGACCAGTGAGCAACCAGACTCGTGAGCCGATTATGGTGGTATGGGACACTATATTCGAGCTGTCGGCCTACATTGCTTGATGGGTGATGGGGGAGTGGTGCAACGATTCCGTGTAACACCCTAACAGCCCCTGACCGTACCCGATGTAGTGACCTCGAGCATACTCTAAATCTATGGTGAGGCGATGAGCCTTCCCATAGTGACAGAGTATAAACTACGCCTGTATTGATAAGGTGATGGGGGAGTGGTGCAACGATTCCTTGTAACAGCCCTGACAGCCCTTGCAGCGACCTAGAAACACACCATCGTATGAGATTGTCTAGGACTGACAACCCTAGAATGGATCATGTTTGGGAATGATACAAGGGTGGTACCTTAGTTTTCCAATCCTGCTGTTTGAAATGGACTAATAACAACTCGGTAATCATGCTCATCATGCATTGCATGTGCCTGGAAGATGTGGAGCACTGAGGAAAGCAAGCATGCCTCGAATGTAAGATGGTGTCGCATGAGGGAGTATGTCGGTGAGGGCATCCATCATGACTGCATTCATACTTGCATTAATAAGAGTAGCTAGGAGTGTTTGATTATACTGCTTATCATTACTGCTTGACTGAGTCGATAACATGTTAACCTATGCTTTAATGTTCCACTGAGTTAGCTACTCACTCCCACGTTACGGGACGGTGTTGTACACACTAACCAGACTCTGTCTCAGGTTTAGATGAGCTGGCGACTCAGGAGGCTGAGCCGGACTATGGTGAGGACCAGGACGAGTTCTCATTTATGCAGTATTCTGGCGACTTCGACTAGTCTGCGGATCGACGGGATTTGCTGGGATTACATCCTTAGATGTATTTTTGACTTTTTTTAACATAAAACAGATATATGTATATGGTGACTCAGATGGGTTCATACTCTGGAGAATGAAATGATTTTGTATCTTTTACGTACATGTATATACAGTTTCAGTCTTCCGCTTGCCTTTATACAATTGATCTGGAGTATGAATTACTGTTTTGGTATAATCTCACTCATGTTTATTACTCTAACACAGACAACATTTAATCGTTATTATCTATGTTGCATAAGTGATGCGTTGGAACTCGGGAGTTGAGTTCATACTCGACCCCCAATTTCAGGGTGTTACACGCACCCAACCGAAATCCTGGCCATTGTGAAGGTACACATAATGATGTGGTTGCGCACCACCAGCCCGAGTGGATAGTGAATGAATGAATGAGCCAAATGCTGAGTACGCAACTCCTGCTCAATAAGTCCACATATCAGTATCGTACATCTCTGGGATCATCACCGGGGTCTAGTACACTCTACATTGGATTGTCGCCCCATTGTGTAATACCAGGTGAGTGGAAAAGTCCTCACTATCCACTTGGCCAGTAGTCTACCAATATCTACCTGGCTCATCGATAGTTGACCCATTTCTCGAGCTGGTAAACTCAAACCAAGCTATGCCGCCCCGTTCACCCAAGCGGGTAAGGTCACACCCCCTTCCAATTGACCATGATTAGTGGGAGACGCCGCATACTAGATTTGGCACTCGGACGCTCATATCATCCACCCGGTCTCGATGTTGGAGCATCCCCTGACCACGGGGGTTTAGGGAGGACTTCACCATGGACATCCAAAGTGCCCATATGCTGAATCCAAAACATTTTTGGTATCCCATCTATCCATCCACGATAAGCCTGTGGATGCCACAGCCCTGATGTCGCTAGGGCACCAAATGATCATGTCATAAAATGCGAGATGCATGAGTTATACTGTCACGTCAAACTCGAAAACTGGGCTCACAAAATTCTCGATCACCGAATCCGGTTCCGACAGCCTCCATAGCACCCCATTCTCGGCTCCCAGTCCTATACACACCAGTTTTCGATCCTGGGATCCTACAAGGAGGATTTTCAATATGATTGTCTCGTAAAAGCATAACCACAAGTATACCCAAATCACAAGCACAACATCATCACCACGTATCCACTAATATAATCATTTGAGTACAATGCTAAAATGGAAAATACATGCATATAATAAAATCTTCACAAAGCTCGGCCGTACGCTCCTACTCCTGCTTAGCTATGACTGTGTCCTAACATCACCTGCACGCATCTATTGTGAATAAACTTATAGAAAGCTTAGAGGGTGGTGTAAGTGTGTAAGTAGTATATATGTGCTCAGAATGTAGTATCAGAATAAATGGAAATACTGGTAAGTCTATAGAAATGTCATAAACCTTATCCAGGATATGCGACGCAAAGACATAATAAGCCAATATCATATACTAAGAAAGTAATGTAGGTCGGCTATGCAATGTGGAAACATAATGAGTCAAATATCATATACCGAGGATGCAATACAATATGCAATTCGGAAGAGCTACAAATACCATCAGCCTCATCTAGGTCATATAAATGCAGAAACATAGCAACCCAAAATGTCATATGCCACGGAAATAATGCAATATGCGGTATGTGGTGCGAATGAAATGACCAAGCTGTAGTGTGAAGTTGGGATGGTTGTACGTGGTATCGCAGGCTATGGGGTCTATCACAAATGACTTCTATCCAAACCAGTCCCATACCTAAATTTGGATAGATAAACTCAATGTGGTAACTCCTGATCTCAGGTTAGTCCGCGCACCCCACTGAAATTCTGGCCATTACAAAGGTACACGTAACAAATAGTTGCGCCCACCACCAGTCCGAGTGGATAGTGAATGAATGAATGAATGAGTATGCAACTCCTACTCAATAAGTTCACATATCAATACCGTACATCTCTAGGATCATCACTGGGGTTCTAGTGCATTCTATATGTAATCGCCGCCCCCTGGACGCGCAACCATGCAAATGAAAGAGAGCCTTACTATCCGCTTGGCCAGTAGTTTGTCAATACCTACCCGATACTTCCGATAGCGGAACTATTCATGAGCTGGTCAAACTCAGCCTAGCTATGCCCCTACTACCCTGGAGTGGATAAGTCCACACCCCCTCCCAACGAACCACAACACAATGGGAGACGCGACCCCCTTGTATTTGGTACTCTGGCGCTATGTATTCACTCGGTATTGACGTTGGGGCGTCTCTTGGGCTCGGGGGTTTAGGGACTTTCACCCACGGACATCCAAAGTGCCCAGATGCTCGAACCAAAATATTTTCAGTGTCCCATCTGGTCATCCACGACATGCCTGTGGAGGTCACAGCCCTAATGTCGCTAGGGCGTACAGTAATCACAAATCACACAATGCAAGATGCATGAGTAATGTAGTCCAATCATGCATCAATCATGCACATACCGTGCGCTCATGTGGGATAACTCTACCTACCTATCAGGGAGTCTCATAAATCATCTGTACTATGGCATATGCAATGGTCAATCACATCTCATAATAAACATGCAGATGATGCATATGGGCATGTATCATGATGCTATGCTGTCACATACTCATAATCAATATCAATAACCAGCATCAATAATCGGCCTCGACAATGTGGACATTTAACTAACATTGCTCCTAAGGAATGACCCCACTAGAGCTTAACATATAGTGGACCCATGGCCTCACACAAGGGCCTAATATACAACACCATAGGCCTCACTTAAGAGCTTAATACACATCATGATGGGCCTCTCACATGGACCTAATATACATCACACGGGCTCCATCGTCTGGCCCTCAAATGCACCACAATGGGCCTCATATACATCATATTGGGCCTTAAATACGGACTGAATACACATCACAATGGGCCTCAAATACGGGCCGCATAACAATACATCACATTAGGTCTAGACAATCGGCCCTCGACAATTAGAATTGGCCTCGACAATCAGAATCGGCCTCGATAATCAGAATTAGCCTTGACAATCAGAATCGACCTCGATAATCGAAATCGACCTTGATAATCGGCCTCGACAATCAGCCTTGGTAATCGGCCTATACAATCAAAATTGACCTTGATAATCGGAATCGTCCTCTATAATTAGAATTGACCTCGATAATCGGCCTCGATAATTGGAATTGGCCTCGATAATCAGCCTCGATAATCGGAATCGGCCTTGATAATCGGGCTATACAATTGGAATCGGCCTCAACAATCGGA
>JAJHSJ010002719.1:0-56368 GCA_021015155.1 Magnolia officinalis
CGAGATTCACAAACGACGATCAAAGGCTTCTGGTGCACTTTCTGGGTATCGGATGGCCTCAGAATCAGAAGAGTCCTCCCTTTTGAAAGCTCATCCAGTTACCTTTCCAACGAGCTGAACATCGTCCAAATCCGACCTCGGATGAGGGAGTTATGAGGGTTTTGTGTGAATAGGAGATGTTGGGAATATTCTAGACCATTCACTCTCACCCCACTGTTGGAGGCCCCAAACGGTCTCTGAATGCGACGATTCCCATAGGAGTTTCATAGAGCACTGACACACCTTTCCAACGAACTGAAGATCGACCAAATACGACGTAAAACGAGGGAGTTACAAGCATTTTATTCGCATGACATGATTTCGAAAGATTGACGATCGAGATTGACAAACGACGATCAAAGGCTTCTGGCACACTTTCTGGGTATCGGATGTCCTCAGAATTAGAAGATTCCTCCTCCGTTTTGAAAGCTCATCCAGTTACCTTCCAACGAGCTGAACATCGTCCAAATCGCGACCTCGGATGAGGGAGTTATGAGGGTTTTTGTGGGAATAGGAGATGTTGGGAATATTCTAGACCATTCGCTCTCACCCCACTGTTGGAGGCCCAAACGGTCTCTGAATGCGACGATTCCCATAGGAGTTTCATAGAGCACTGACACACCTTTCCAACGAACTGAAGATCGATCAAATACGACATAAACGAGGAGTTACGAGCAGTTTATTCGCATCACAGATATCGAAAGATTGACAACCGAGATTGACAAACGACGATCAAAGGCTTCTGGCTCACTTTCTGGGTATCGGATGGCCCCAGAATCAGAAGATCCTACTCCTTTTGAAAGCTCATCCAGTTACCTTTCCAACGAGCTGAACATCGTCCAAATCCGACCTCGGATGAGGGAGTTATGAGGGTTTTGTGGGAATAGGAGATGTTGGGATATTCTAGACCATTCACTCTCACCCCACTGTTGGAGGCCCAAACGGTCTCTGAATGCGATGATTCCCAAAGGAGTTTCGTAGACCACTGACACACCTTTCCACTGAACTGAAGATCGACCAAATACGACATAAAACGAGGGAGTTACGAGCATTTTATTCGCATGACATGATATCGAAAGATTGACGATTGAGATTGACAAATGACGATCAAAGGCTTCTGCACACTTTCGGGTATCGGATGGCCCCAGAATCAGAAGAGTCCTACTCCGTTTTGGAAGCTCATCCAGTTACCTTTCCAACGAGCTGAACATCGTCCAAATCCGACCTCGGATGAGGAGTTATGAGGGTTTTTGTGGGAATAGGAGATGTTGGGAATATTCTAGACCATTCACTCTCACCCCACTGTTGGAGGCCCAAACGGTCTCTGAATGCGACGATTCCCATAGGAGTTTCATAGAGCACTGACACACCTTTCCAACGAACTGAAATCGACCAAATACGACGTAAAACGAGGGGTTACGAGCATTTTACTCGCATGACATGATTTCGAAAGATTGACGATCGAGATTGACAAACGACTATCAAAGGCTTCTGGCACATTTCTGGGTATCGGATGGCCTCAGAATCAGAAGAGTCCTCCATTTTGAAAGCTCATCCAGTTACCTTTCCACGAGCTGAACATCGTCCAAATCCGACCTCGGATGAGGGAGTTATGAGGGGTTTCGTGGGAATAGGAGATGTGGGAATATTCTAGACCATTCACTCTCACCCCACTGTTGGAGGCCCAAACGGTCTCTGAATGCGATGATTCCCAAAGGAGTTTCGTAGACCACTGACACCTTTCCACTGAACTGAAGATCGACCAAATACGACTAAAACGAGGGAGTTACGAGCATTTTATTCGCATGACATGATTTCGAAAGATTGACGATTGAGATTGACAAATGATGATCAAAGGCTTCTGGCACACTTTCTGGGTATCGGATGGCCTCAGAATCTGAAGAGACCTCCTCCGTTTTGAAAGCTCATCCAGTTACCTTTCCAACGAGCTGAACATCGTCCAAATCCGACCTCGGATGAGGGAGTTATGAGGGTTTTTGTGGAAATAGGAGATGTTGGGAATATTCTAGACCATTCACTCTCACCCCACTGTTGGGGCCCAACGGTCTCTGAATGCGATGATTCCCAAAGGAGTTTCGTAGACCACTGACGCACCTTCCACTGAACTGAAGATCGACCAAATACGACATAAAACGAGGGAGTTACGAGCAATTTTATTCGCATGACATGATTTCGAAAGATTGACGATTGAGATTGACATGACGATCAAAGGCTTCTGGCACACTTTCTGGGTATCGGATGCCCTCAGAATCTGAAGAGACCTCCTCCGTTTGGAAGCTCATCCAGTTACCTTTCCAACGAGCTGAACATCGTCCAAATCCGACCTCGGATGAGGGAGTTATGAGGGTTTTTGTGGGAATAGGAGATGTTGGGAATATTCTAGACATTCACTCTCACCCCCATGTTGGAGGCCCAAACGGTCTCTGAATGCGACGATTCCCATAGGAGTTTCATAGAGCACTGACACACCTTTCCAACGAACTGAAGATCGACCAAATACGACGTAAAACGAGGGAGTTACGAGCATTTTATTCGCATGACATGATTTCGAAAGAGTGACGATCGAGATTGACAAACGACGATCAAGGCTTCTGGCGCACTTTCTGGGGTCTGGATGGCCTCAGAATCAGAAGAGTCCACTCCTCCGTTTTGAAAGCTCATCCAGTTACCTTTCCAACGAGCTGAACATCGTCCAAATCCGACCTCGGATGAGGGAGTTATGAGGGTTTTGTGGGAATAGGAGATGTTGGGAATATTCTAGACCATTCACTTCACTCCACCCCACTGTTGGAGGCCCAAACGGTCTCTGAATGCGATGATTCCCAAAGGAGTTTCGTAGACCACTGACACACCTTTCCACTGAACTGAAGATCGACCAAATACGACATAAAACGAGGGAGTTACGAGCATTTTATTCGCATGACATGATTTCGAAAGATTGACGATTGAGATTGACAAATGACGTTCAAAGGCTTCTGCACACTTTTGGGTATCGGATGGCCTCAGAATCTGAAGAGACCTCCTCCGTTTTGGAAGCTCATCCAGTTACCTTTCCAACGAGCTGAACATCGTCCAAATCCGACCTCGGATGAGGGGGAGTTATGAGGGTTTTTGTGGGAATAGGAGATGTTGGGAATATTCTAGACCATTCACTCTCACCCCACTGTTGGAGGCCCAAACGGTCTCTGAATGCGACGATTCCCATAGGAGTTTCATAGAGCACTGACACACCTTTCCAACGAACTGAAGATCGACCAAATACGACGTAAAACGAGGGAGTTACGAGCATTTTACTCGCATGACATGATTTCGAAAGATTGACGATCGAGGTTGACAAACGACGATCAAAGGCTTCTGGCACACTTTCTGGGTATCGGATGGCCTCAGAATCAGAAGAGTCCTCCTCCGTTTTGAAAGCTCATCCAGTTACCTTTCCAACGAGCTGAACATCGTCCAAATCCGACCTCGGATGAGGGAGTTATGAGGTGTTTTGTGGGAATAGGAGATGTTGGGAATATTCTAGACCATTCGCTCTCACCCCACTGTTGGAGGCCCAAACGGTCTCTGAATGCGACGATTCCCATAGGATTTCATAGAGCACTGACACACCTTTCCAACGAACTGAAGATCGATCAAATACGACATAAAACGAGGGAGTTACGAGCATTTATTCGCATCACACATTGATATCGAAAGATTGACAACCGAGATTGACAAAGGACGATCAATTGCTTCTGGCTCACTTTCTGGGTATCGGATGGCCCCAGAATCAGAAGAGTCCTACTCTCGTTTTGAAAGCTCATCCAGTTACCTTCCACGAGCTGAACATCGTCCAAATCCGACCTCGGATGAGGGAGTTATGAGGGGTTTTGTGGGAATAGGAGATGTTGGGAATATTCTAGACCATTCACTCTCACCCCACTGTTGGAGGCCCAAACGGTCTCTGAATGCGATTATTCCCAAAGGAGTTTCGTAGACCACTGACACACACCTTTCCACTGAACTGAAGATCGACCAAATACGACATAAAACCGGGAGTTACGAGCATTTTATTCGCATGACATGATATCGAAAGATTGACGATTGAGATTGACAAATGACGATCAAAGGCTTCTGGCACACTTTCTGGGTATCGGATGGCCCAGAATCAGAAGAGTCCTTACTCCTGTTTTGGAAGCTCATCCAGTTACCTTTCCAACGAGCTGAACATCGTCCAAATCCGACCTCGGATGAGGGAGTTATGAGGGTTTTTGTGGGAATAGGAGATGTTGGGAATATTCTAGACCATTCACTCTCACACCCCATGTTGGAGGCCCAAACGTCTCTGAATGCGACGATTCCATAGGAGTTTCATAGAGCACTGACACACCTTTCCAACGAACTGAAGATCGACCAAATACGACGAAAACGAGGGGAGTTACGAGCATTTACTCGCATGACATGATTTCGAAAGATTGACGATCGAGATTGACAAACGACGATCAAAGGCTTCTGGCACACTTTCTGGGTATCGGATGGCCTCAGAATTAGAAAGTCCTCCTCTTTTGAAAGCTCATCCAGTTACCTTTCAACGAGCTGAACATCGTCCAAATCCGACCTCGGATGAGGGAGTTATGAGGGGTTTTCGTGGGAATAGGAGATGTTGGGAATATTCTAGACCTTCACGCTCACCTCCTCACCCCCTGTTGGAGGCCCAAACGGTCTCTGAATGCGATGATTCCCAAAGGAGTTTCGTAAACCACTGCACACCTTTTGTAAGACCCGCATCTTAGACCGTACCGTTCCGTAGGTTTCCGCGGTCTTTCCGGTCGAATTTCGGCAACCTTCGACCCTTACCGGTATCTGCGCACGACCCTGATTCATACGCCGTTAACTAGAGTCGACTCAACCCGAGACTTGTATCATTGCGACCGCACCGTCGCCGCGGTTCCGATGCCGCGACTCGCGCGCCGAGGCGATACTCTGGCTAGGAGATGTAGGCCAGCGTTCGGTGCGAGGAAAACGCCGCGCGTTGCGAAACCCAAGAGAATCTCTACGATGTGTCACATCAATCCATCAATCCATCAATCCATCACCCATCAATCTCAAGGGTCAAGTACACATCACTCACACTCTTCCCAAGCAACCCCAAAGTCAAAAAGTTCTTACACCACCATGCCTTTCTTACACAAATGACCACAAAAGTCAAGAAAAGTGGCTCTTACACCCCATCACACACACACCATCACACACCACACCACATCCATCACTCCTCTTTCTTTACAACCCTCTCTCTCTCCTTATTTGCAATCCATCCCCAAGCAAAAGAGAGAGCACCATACGTGAGCCCTTCCCCTTCCTTCCAAGCCACAAGTGTGACCCACCTTTCCACCCTCTCATCTCTCATCCTAGCCTTCCATTTCTCATCTCCACCATCAAAGAGGAGCACAAGGAGACCGGCAAGCCGAGGGAGCAAGAAGATCAAGCGGTGGGTGTTTGTAGCTCCATATTTCCTTCATTTTGTTGATTTAGGGTCCATATATGTAGGACCCACCTTGATGTACTTTTGAATGAGGGGCCCATAGTGGCGGGGTCCCTCCATACTCACCGATCTCTCTCTATGTCTCACTCTCTATCTCTCTATTTCTTTTTTTCCTCTTGACCATGTGATGGTTGTGGGGGTCCACTTGGATGGACCCCACCATGAGGTAGGTGTTGTATTCAAACCATTCACAGGTGGGGCCACTTGAAATGTGTTGTACCCCACCATCCTTTCATTTGGTGGCCCACCCAAGTGGGGCCCACCTCAAATGCATGCGGCGCCAAGCCGTCCAGACGCTGGACGTGCACTGGGAATAGAAAAAAAAAAAAAAGAAAAAAAAAAAAAAGAAAAAGAAAACAAGGACAGCTTGTTATAAGCTTTTGGGTGGCTCCCCTGTGTAGGCCCCACCTTGCTGTATGTGTTCAATCCACGCCGTCCATCCTCTCCACAAGAAGGTTTTAGGCGTTGAGCCGAAAGATGGGGTCGATCCAATACTCAGGTGGGCCGTACCATAGAAAACGGTATATGCTACCGTTCAAAACTTCTAGGACCCACCATGCCTTAACCACTCATCGAAAAATTCCAAACTTTGGACTTGTTTGGTGCGTTCCGGGCCCGAGAACACAATGGACGGGCTGGATTTTCTGGAAGTGGGCCCCGCATACCTTTTTCTGCGAGGAAACAAAAATCAAAAAAAAAAAAAAAAGAAAGCAGCAGAGGCTTCTGCCTCTGCCGTGTCAGGCGGGCGCAGGCAGCGCCTGCGTGCCAGTTTGGGCGGACGGGCTGGGTCACCCACGGCTCCTGCCGTGGGGCCCCACCATGATGTATTTATTTTATCCACTCCGTACATTAGGTGGACCACCCCCTGAGGTGGGTCCCCTCAAATTTTCAGGCCCATCCAGTGATCTGGTGGCCCACACCAAGGGAAACAGTGTGAATTGAAAGTCTACCATTGAAACCATTTTTGAGGCCCACAGAAGTTTTGGATCGAGATGAAATTTGTGTTTTCCCTTCTCCTGGGTCCTTGTGACCTTATGAACGGGTTGGATGGCATGTAAATATTACGGTGGGCCCCACGTGGGAGCCCAAGGTGATGTATGTGTTGTACTCCACCGTCCGCTGGACGGTGGAGCCCCTGTGATGTTTGTGTTTTCCCACCGTCCAGTGGACGGTGGGTGTGCGGTGTGCGTGCGTGTGTGCATGTGAGGTGTGTGTGCGTTGTGCGTGTGCGTGCGTGTGTGTGCGTTGTGCGTGTACTGTGTGTGTGAGTATATATATATACTTATATATATATATATATATATATATATATATATATATATATATATATATATATAGATATTATATATATATAGTTATATTCACATATATTATATATATATATATATCTATATTATATTGGGTATAATACGTATATAAATATACATTTTGGTAGGCCCGCATGAGAACCCACTTTGATGTCTGAGTGAGGCCCACCCTTGTATTTATAGAGGCCCATATGATTAGGCCCACCTCTGTTGATTGTGGACCATCCATTGAGGCCACCTGATATACTTAAAGGCCCACGGGTTAAAGCCCATTGAGATATGTTAGGGCCTATGGGTTAAGGCCCATTCGATGCACGTATGGGGCCCAATTGGTGTGGCCCATCCGATATACATATGACCCCTGAGATTAGGCCCATTAATGTACTCTAAGGCCCACGGGATATGGCTCATTGCAATGCACTTAAGGCCCATTGGTGCGGCCCATTGATGTGGCCACTTGATGAATATAAGGCCCATGTGACACGGCCCATCCGATGTATTTAAGGCCCAATGAGATGTACCTAAAGTCCATTGCAATGTGTGATCCCTACATAGTTTATTTAATGATGTCTACAATAGATGATGCCTTGGGAGCAATGTCGGTTTGACGTCCACATTGCGGGTATAGTGTTGGTTAAATGTCCGCATTATGACTCTCCCTAGGGCCTTTGATACGCCCGTACTGGTTGTGTATAGGCCGTCCATGTCTAGGCCCATCTGCGTTGCATGAATAGTTCATTTCTTTATAACATGTGTAGTATAGTTCCATGATTCATGATCATACGCATCATATGTATGCTTGACGTGAGAAGTGGTTGATCATAGCATATGCCTTCGGGCAGGTTGTTTAGGGGCTCCCGGTTAGGCGGTGTTGCCCTACATGAGCGCACGATGCGCGCAGGATTGCTGCATGATTGGATAGTGTGTTTCATGCATTCGCATTGTGTGATGTAGTTACTGTACGCCCTAGCGACATCAGGGCCATAGCCTCCACAGGCGTATCGTGGTTGGCAGGTTTGGATACCGGAAATTTTGTTCTACATGGGGTGCTATAGATATCCCTGGGTGAAAGTCCCTAAACCCTTATGGTACCAAGAGGTTGCTCCAACGTCTAGACCGAGTGGGTGCATGAGCGCCGATGGCCGATTACCAGGAGGCTGCGCTTTCCACTGTGTCGTGGTCGGTTGGAAGGGGGTGCGGCCTTACCTGCCCGAGAGGAGGGGGCAATGCTAGGCTGAGTCTGACCAGCTCGAGGAATGGGTCCGCTATCGACGAGCCGAGCCCGATATTGGCAGGCGGGTAGTGAGGTCTCTTCCACTTACCTTATTGCGCGCGATGGGGCGGCAATCTGGTTTAGAGTGTACTAGACCCCGGTGATATCCCAGATTTTGAGCTATACTGATATGTGGACTTAGATGAGGATTTGTATGCTTGAGTTACATTTCGCATCGCATGGCCTTGGTATGGCCGACATCTTTCATGCCTTGCATTGCCTAGCCTTGGTATGGCTAGTAGTATTCATGGATTCACCAGCATGTTCCGCATTACTCTGATACTCCATACTGCATTACTACCTTGCGCACACACTTTCACCACCCTCTAAGCTTTCCATAAAGCTTATGCACGACCGTTGCGTGCAGGTGACGTGAGGACGCAGCAGCACTGAGGCGAGAGCGCTGAGCAGATCTTTTGGAGCTTTTTGTCCATTCTCATTGTATTTCCCTTCATGCTCATTGTACTTGTAAAGTTTTTGATCATAGTGGAAATGTGATGGAGTTTTTGGTTGTTGTTTGTGGGTTATGCCTTTGGTTATGCTTATTACGATTCAAACTGATATTAGAAATCCTCCTCGTAGCATCCCAGGATCGGAACCTGGCGAATGGGCGCCGGGAGCCGAGAATGGGGTTCTACGGAGGCTGTCGGCGCCGGATTCGGCGATCGGGAGTTTTGTGAGCCCGGTCCCCGAGTTTGGGGCGTGACAGAAGTTGGTATCAGAGCATAACCTGAGAATAACTAAGAACAACATTACATATCTGCTATGAGTTTAGGATGATTAAGTCTCAAGTCCGGATAGCTCAGCAATCTTTATTACCGACCCTTAACATTCGTACCTTCGAGAGTTCCAAGTTGATAGGCGTCTTCGATATTCCTGTAGGACATGGCGCGCCAGAGAGTGACCCGATCGACTCCCGCACCACCACCTGAGACTCCTGCATTACCACCGACGACCCCTGCTCCACCACCGGAGATTCCTACTGACCAGTATATGGATGCAGATCCTCTACCAGGGATTCCTACTGCCCATCCGGAGTATGCTACTCCTCCACCAGAGACCGGTGCAGACCCGACCGTATCCGTGAGTGCCTCCCAGCTGCAGCAGATGTTACAGGCTGTGACGGCTGCACTTCAGGGACAGGGCAGGCACCCTGTTGTCTCACAGGAGCAGGCCGAGCAGGACCGTGCGAGTGCACTTCTTCGGGAGTTCCGACGACTTGATCCCCCGCGTTTCCAGGGCGAGCCAGACCCGACGGCAGCTGAGAGATGGCGCGCTGATGTGGAGAAGATATTTGAGACGATGGGATGCACGACCGAGCGGCGAGTCCGATTAGCCGTATTTCTTCTCCATGGTGAGGCTGAGCACTGGTGGGCGTCAGTCTCACGAGCAGCCGGCACCGATTTTATATGGACATGGGAGGATTTTGTAGATCGGTTTGACCGACAGTATTTCCCCGATCACATTCGACGACAGCGGGCATTGGAGTTCGAGGCTTTGGTGCAGGGTGATATGACAGTGGCTCAGTATGCGGCCCGTTTCGTAGCACTGTCTCGATTTGCACCGTACTTGGTGGATGACGAGGAGCGGAGAGCCCGCCGCTTCGAGGACGGTTTACGTTACGGTCTTCGAGGCCGTGTCATTGGGCATGAGCTTCCGACGTTCGAGGGAGTGGTGCGGAAGGCCCAGATTTATGAGGCTGAGTGGGCCGGCTCTCAGTCCGATCGCGGTCAGAGGAGAGACCGGAAGAGGCCCGCTCCTTCCGGTGACCAGCAGCAGCATCGACCACAGCAGCAGAGGCGCACAGGTCGCCCAGCCTTTCGAGCACCAGTAGCACCTCCAGCACCACCTCCGAGGCAGTTCACCGGCTCCTGTTTTGGGTGCGGTGCGACGGGACACCGTATGTGGGAGTGTCCCCGTCCCCAGCAGCAGCAGCAGCAGCGGCCCCACAGCAGCAGCAGCAGTCGAGAGGTCCGCAGCAGCCTCCACCACAGCAGCAGAGACCCGCACAGCAGCAGCGACAACAGCCTCCACCACAGAGACCACCTCAGCAGCAGCACCAGCCTCCGAGGCCACAGCAGCAGAGGCAGCAGTTTCGACCGCCTCAGCGACAGCAGCAGCAGCAGCAGTACGTTCAGAGGGGACAGGCACCTCCCCAGCAGGCTCAGGCTAGGTTCTACGCGGCCCAGCAGGATCCTCAGTCATCTGGAGGAGTCGTCGAGGGTATACTTCTAGTCTCTGCATGCATTGCTCGAGTTTTATTTGACTCTGGTGCTTCGCACTCATTTATGTCCGAGGGATTTTGTCGTTCGACTGGATTGCCGACAGAGTCTGCTCGAGAGGGGTTGACCGTATCGACGCCCTTGGGGAAGACTACAGTATTAGGCCTCTTCTGTTCGTCTTGCCCCGTGTTAGTAGGAGAGATCTTCTTACCCGCCGACTTGTACGTGCTGCCGATGTCGGATTTCGACGTTATTTTGGGCATGGATTGGCTCGCCGAGTACCACGCCGTCTTGGACTGCTCCGCGAGGACCGTCACATTCTGTATACCAGGCTTACCGCAGTTCCAGTTCGTTGCAGAGCCCCGAGGAGAGCCGTTGTCTTGCTTGATGTCCTGCGCCGTTGAGGAGCCTGTCGCCGCTTGTATTGATCAGCTGCCGATTGTTTGCGATTTTCCCGACGTGTTCCAGGAGATTCCGGGATTACCGCCTCGCCGACTCACCGAGTTTCAGATTGATCTTGTGCCCGGTACCGCGCCTATTTCGAAGGCCCCGTATCGTATGGCACCGTTGGAGTTGCGGGAACTGCAGAAGCAGTTGGACGAGTTGCGCGAGTTAGGCTTTATCCGTCCGAGCAGTTCGCCGTGGGGAGCGCCGGTACTCTTCGTGAAGAAGAAGGATGGATCGTTGAGGCTCTGCGTAGACTACCGCGAGCTCAACAAGGTCACGATCAAGAACAAGTACCCGCTCCCGAGGATTGATGACTTGTTTGATCAGCTGCAGGGTGCACAGTTCTTTTCGAAGATTGACTTGCGTTCCGGTTATCATCAGATTCGGGTCCGAGAGGAGGACATTCCGAAGACGGCATTCAGGACGCGTTATGGTCATTTTGAATTCCAGGTCATGTCCTTCGGGCTGACCAATGCACCCGCGGTCTTCATGCAGCTGATGAACGAGGTCTTCCGCCCTTATCTCGATCAGTTTGTTGTAGTCTTCATCGACGACATTCTGATATATTCGAGGACCCGTGAGGAGCACGAGCAGCATCTGGAGGTTACGTTGCAGACCCTCCGCGCACACCAGCTCTATGCGAAGCTGGAGAAGTGCGAGTTCTGGCAGGAGGAGGTGAAGTTCCTCGGTCACGTGGTGACGAGGGAGGGTGTCGCAGTGGACCCCTCGAAGGTTGAGGCAGTGCGTCAGTGGGGCCAGCCCACGACCGCGTCCGAGATCCGCAGTTTCCTTGGTTTGGCGGGCTATTACCGGCGTTTCATTGAGGGCTTCTCTCGTATTGCAGCCCCACTGACCAGGTTGACTCGGAAGGGCGCGGAGTTTATTTGGAGCGACGCCTGCGAGCGAGCATTTATGGAGTTGAAGGACCGTTTGACGTCCGCTCCTGTCCTCACTCTTCCCTCTGGGAGTGACGGATTTATTGTATTTACTGATGCCTCGCATATTGGTTTGGGTGCTGTCCTGATGCAGCACGGGAGACCAGTGGCCTTCGCGTCTCGCCAGCTCAAGATCCACGAGCTGAACTACCCCACGCATGATCTGGAGTTGGCTGCAGTTGTCTTCGCACTGAAGGTGTGGAGGCACTATCTCTATGGGATTAGGTTCGAGCTCTTCTCCGACCACAAGAGCTTGAAGTACCTCTTCTCGCAGTCCGAGTTGAACATGAGGCAGAGGCGCTGGATGGAGCTCCTGAAGGACTATGACTTCGATCTTCAGTACCACCCTGGCAAGGCGAACGTGGTGGCGGATGCCCTCAGCCGTCAGCCACGGGGCCTGGTGGCGCATATGATGATTCAGGAGTGGCGGATGCTTGAGGATGTGGCAGAGTATGATTTTGAGTTCGGCCTGCAGTCTTCTATCGTGCAGTTATCGAGCCTGTCGATTCAACCCTCTCTCGTCGCAAGGGTGATCGAGGCTCAGCAGGCTGATGAGTCGTTGCAGAGTTATATGGCAGAGGCTGCATCCGAGAGTCAGGTAGATTGGCAGATTGGTACAGATGGTGGACTTCGCTTCAGAGGCCGATTGTGCGTCCCGGATATTCCTGAGTTACGTAGAGATCTTATGACCGAGGCGCATCGATCGCGGTTTTCTATCCATCCTGGCTCGACGAAGATGTACCGTGACATGAGGCGACAGTATTTTTGGGCGGGGATGAAGCGCCAGATCGCTAGTTTTGTGGCCGAGTGTGACACGTGCCAGCGTGTCAAGGCCGATCATCAGAGACCCCCTGGTCTATTGCAGCCGTTGAGTATCCCGATGTGGAAGTGGGAGCACGTGTCGACAGATTTCATTATGGGCTTGCCGAGGACTCAGCGCGGTCACGATGCCATTTGGGTTGTTGTGGATCGTCTGACGAAGTCGGCACATTTTCTCGCGATGCGTGCGACTTTGTCTATGGACCGGCTTGCGAAGTTATTCCTCGAGGAGATTGTGAGACTGCATGGCGTTCCAGTCTCGATCGTTTCTGACCGAGATTCGAGGTTCACGTCTCAGTTTTGGGGGAGCTTCCAGAGAGCGATGGGGACTGATTTGCAGCTCAGCACTGCGTACCATCCGCAGACCGATGGCCAGACCGAGAGGGTCAATCAGATCCTTGAGGATATGCTTCGGGCCTGCGCGATTGATTTCGGGGGTAGCTGGGATGAGCACCTGCGATTGGCTGAGTTCGCTTACAATAACAGCTATCAGGCGACCATCGGCATGGCTCCTTTTGAGGCACTATATGGCAGACCATGCAGATCACCGAGTTGTTGGACCGAGGTTGGAGAGCGCCGTCTCCTAGGTCCCGAGCTTGTGCAGGAGACGTCAGAGGCTATCGATATCATCAGGCAGAGGATGCGCACAGCTCAGAGCCGGCAGAAGAGTTTTGCTGATCGTCGGCGTCGTCCCTTGGAGTTTGATGTAGGGGACCATGTGTATCTCAAGGTCTCGCCCATGAAGGGCGTAGTTCGTTTTGGAGCGAAGGGCAAGCTTGCCCCGAGATTTATAGGACCTTTTGAGATCACTAGGCGCGTTGGCGCCGTGGCCTATCGGCTTGCCTTGCCATCTCAGTTGTCTGGCGTCCACAATGTTTTCCATGTCTCCATGTTGAGGAAATGTGGGTCAGACATTGTTCCTATTATTGATTGGCAGCCGTTAGAGGTCCGTGAGGATGCTTCCTACATTGAGCAGCCGGTTCGTATCCTGGATCGGAAGGAGCAGGTCCTCCGGACCAAGGTCATCCCGTTGGTAAAGGTTCAGTGGGGTCACCATTCTGTTGAGGAGGCTTCGTGGGAGCGTGAGGCTGAGATTCGAGAGCGTTATCCCCATCTATTTGATGATTGATCATGTGATGTATTTTGTATATTATCTCTGGTTTTATATAGTGATGTTATGTTTCTTATTCCTCGCGAGTTATGCCTAGTTGCGATGATTGTGTAAATTTCGAGGACGAAATTTTTATTAGGAGGGGAGAGCTGTAAGACCCGCATCTTAGACCGTACCGTTCCGTAGGTTTCCGCGGTCTTTCCGGTCGAATTTCGGCAACCTTCGACCCTTACCGGTATCTGCGCACGACCCTGATTCATACGCCGTTAACTAGAGTCGACTCAACCCGAGACTTGTATCATTGCGACCGCACCGTCGCCGCGGTTCCGATGCCGCGACTCGCGCGCCGAGGCGATACTCTGGCTAGGAGATGTAGGCCAGCGTTCGGTGCGAGGAAAACGCCGCGCGTTGCGAAACCCAAGAGAATCTCTACGATGTGTCACATCAATCCATCAATCCATCAATCCATCACCCATCAATCTCAAGGGTCAAGTACACATCACTCACACTCTTCCCCAAGCAACCCCAAAGTCAAAAAGTTCTTACACCACCATGCCTTTTCTTACACAAATGACCACAAAAGTCAAGAAAAGTGGCTCTTACACCCCATCACACCACACCCATCACACCACATCCATCACTCCTCTTTCTTTACAACCCTCTCTCTCTCCTTATTTGCAATCCATCCCCAAGCAAAAGAGAGAGCACCATACGTGAGCCCTTCCCCTTTCCTTCCAAGCCACAAGTGTGACCCACCTTTCCACCCTCTCATCTCTCATCCTAGCCTTCCATTTCTCATCTCCACCATCAAAGAGGAGCACAAGGAGACCGGCAAGCCGAGGGAGCAAGAAGATCAAGCGGTGGGTGTTTGTAGCTCCATATTTCCTTCATTTTGTTGATTTAGGGTCCATATATGTAGGACCCACCTTGATGTACTTTTGAATGAGGGGCCCATAGTGGCGGGGTCCCTCCATACTCACCGATCTCTCTCTATGTCTCACTCTCTATCTCTCTATTTCTTTTTTCCTCTTGACCATGTGATGGTTGTGGGGTCCACTTGGATGGACCCCACCATGAGGTAGGTGTTGTATTCAAACCATTCACAGGTGGGGCCACTTGAAATGTGTTGTACCCACACCATCCTTTCATTTGGTGGCCCACCCAAGTGGGGCCCACCTCAAATGCATGCGGCGCCAAGCCGTCCAGACGCTGGACGTGCACTGGGAATAGAAAAAAAAAAAAGAAAAAAAAAAAGAAAAAGAAAACAAGGACAGCTTGTTATAAGCTTTTGGGGTGGCTCCCCTGTGTAGGCCCCACCTTGCTGTATGTGTTCAATCCACGCCGTCCATCCTCTCCACAAGAAGGTTTTAGGCGTTGAGCCGAAAGATGGGGTCGATCCAATACTCAGGTGGGCCGTACCATAGAAAACGGTATATGCTACCGTTCAAAACTTCTAGGACCCACCATGCCTTAACCACTCATCGAAAAATTCCAAACTTTGGACTTGTTTGGTGCGTTCCGGGCCCGAGAACACAATGGACGGGCTGGATTTTCTGGAAGTGGGCCCCGCATACCTTTTTCTGCGAGGAAACAAAAATCAAAAAAAAAAAAAAAGAAGAAAGCAGCAGAGGCTTCTGCCTCTGCCGTGTCAGGCGGGCGCAGGCAGCGCCTGCGTGCCAGTTTGGGCGGACGGGCTGGGTCACCCACGGCTCCTGCCGTGGGCCCCACCATGATGTATTTATTTTATCCACTCCGTACATTAGGTGGACCACCCCCTGAGGTGGGTCCCCTCAAATTTTCAGGCCCATCCAGTGATCTGGTGGCCCACACCAAGGGAAACAGTGTGAATTGAAAGTCTACCATTGAAACCATTTTTGAGGCCCACAGAAGTTTTGGATCGAGATGAAATTTGTGTTTTCCCTTCTCCTGGGTCCTTGTGACCTTATGAACGGGTTGGATGGCATGTAAATATTACGGTGGGCCCCACGTGGGAGCCCAAGGTGATGTATGTGTTGTACTCCACCGTCCGCTGGACGGTGGAGCCCCTGTGATGTTTGTGTTTTCCCACCGTCCAGTGGACGGTGGGTGTGCGGTGTGCGTGCGTGTGTGCATGTGAGGTGTGTGTGCGTTGTGCGTGTGCGTGCGTGTGTGTGCGTTGTGCGTGTACTGTGTGTGTGAGTATATATATATACTTATATATATATATATATATATATATATATATGTTATATTTCACATATATTATATATATACTATATATCTATATTATATTGGGTATAAATACGTATATAAATATACATTTTGGTAGGCCCGCATGAGAACCCACTTTGATGTCTGAGTGAGGCCCACCCTTGTATTTATAGAGGCCCATATGATTAGGCCCACCTCTGTTGATTGTGGACCATCCATTGAGGCCACCTGATATACTTAAAGGCCCACGGGTTAAAGCCCATTGAGATATGTTAGGGCCTATGGGTTAAGGCCCATTCGATGCACGTATGGGGCCCAATTGGTGTGGCCCATCCGATATACATATGACCCCTGAGATTAGGCCCATTAATGTACTCTAAGGCCCACGGGATATGGCTCATTGCAATGCACTTAAGGCCCATTGGTGCGGCCCATTGATGTGGCCACTTGATGAATATAAGGCCCATGTGACACGGCCCATCCGATGTATTTAAGGCCCAATGAGATGTACCTAAAGTCCATTGCAATGTGTGATCCCTACATAGTTTATTTAATGATGTCTACAATAGATGATGCCTTGGGAGCAATGTCGGTTTGACGTCCACATTGCGGGTATAGTGTTGGTTAAATGTCCGCATTATGACTCTCCCTAGGGCCTTTGATACGCCCGTACTGGTTGTGTATAGGCCGTCCATGTCTAGGCCCATCTGCGTTGCATGAATAGTTCATTTCTTTATAACATGTGTAGTATAGTTCCATGATTCATGATCATACGCATCATATGTATGCTTGACGTGAGAAGTGGTTGATCATAGCATATGCCTTCGGGCAGGTTGTTTAGGGGCTCCCGGTTAGGCGGTGTTGCCCTACATGAGCGCACGATGCGCGCAGGATTGCTGCATGATTGGATAGTGTGTTTCATGCATTCGCATTGTGTGATGTAGTTACTGTACGCCCTAGCGACATCAGGGCCATAGCCTCCACAGGCGTATCGTGGTTGGCAGGTTTGGATACCGGAAATTTTGTTCTACATGGGGTGCTATAGATATCCCTGGGTGAAAGTCCCTAAACCCTTATGGTACCAAGAGGTTGCTCCAACGTCTAGACCGAGTGGGTGCATGAGCGCCGATGGCCGATTACCAGGAGGCTGCGCTTTCCACTGTGTCGTGGTCGGTTGGAAGGGGGTGCGGCCTTACCTGCCCGAGAGGAGGGGGCAATGCTAGGCTGAGTCTGACCAGCTCGAGGAATGGGTCCGCTATCGACGAGCCGAGCCCGATATTGGCAGGCGGGTAGTGAGGTCTCTTCCACTTACCTTATTGCGCGCGATGGGGCGGCAATCTGGTTTAGAGTGTACTAGACCCCGGTGATATCCCAGATTTTGAGCTATACTGATATGTGGACTTAGATGAGGATTTGTATGCTTGAGTTACATTTCGCATCGCATGGCCTTGGTATGGCCGACATCTTTCATGCCTTGCATTGCCTAGCCTTGGTATGGCTAGTAGTATTCATGGATTCACCAGCATGTTCCGCATTACTCTGATACTCCATACTGCATTACTACCTTGCGCACACACTTTCACCACCCTCTAAGCTTTCCATAAAGCTTATGCACGACCGTTGCGTGCAGGTGACGTGAGGACGCAGCAGCACTGAGGCGAGAGCGCTGAGCAGATCTTTTGGAGCTTTTTGTCCATTCTCATTGTATTTCCCTTCATGCTCATTGTACTTGTAAAGTTTTTGATCATAGTGGAAATGTGATGGAGTCTTTGGTTGTTGTTTGTGGGTTATGCCTTTGGTTATGCTTATTACGATTCAAACTGATATTAGAAATCCTCCTCGTAGCATCCCAGGATCGGAACCTGGCGAATGGGCGCCGGGAGCCGAGAATGGGGTTCTACGGAGGCTGTCGGCGCCGGATTCGGCGATCGGGAGTTTTGTGAGCCCGGTCCCCGAGTTTGGGGCGTGACACCTTTCCACTGAACTGAAGATCGACCAAATACGACATAAAACGAGGGAGTTACGAGCATTTTATTCGCATGACATGATTTCGAAAGATTGACGATTGAGATTGACAAATGATGATCAAAGGCTTCTGGCACACTTTCTGGGTATCGGATGGCCTCAGAATCTGAAGAGACCTCCTCCGTTTTGAAAGCTCATCCAGTTACCTTTCCAACGAGCTGAACATCGTCCAAATCCGACCTCGGATGAGGGAGTTATGAGGGTTTTTGTGGGAATAGGAGATGTTGGGAATATTCTAGACCATTCACTCTCACCCCACTGTTGGAGGCCCAAACGGTCTCTGAATGCGATGATTCCCAAAGGAGTTTCGTAGACCACTGACGCACCTTTCCACTGAACTGAAGATCGACCAAATACGACATAAAACGAGGGAGTTACGAGCATTTTATTCGCATGACATGATTTCGAAAGATTGACGATTGAGATTGACAAATGACGATCAAAGGCTTCTGGCACACTTTCTGGGTATCGGATGGCCTCAGAATCTGAAGAGACCTCCTCCGTTTTGGAAGCTCATCCAGTTACCTTTCCAACGAGCTGAACATCGTCCAAATCCGACCTCGGATGAGGGAGTTATGAGGGTTTTTGTGGGAATAGGAGATGTTGGGAATATTCTAGACCATTCACTCTCACCCCACTGTTGGAGGCCCAAACGGTCTCTGAATGCGACGATTCCCATAGGAGTTTCATAGAGCACTGACACACCTTTCCAACGAACTGAAGATCGACCAAATACGACGTAAAACGAGGGAGTTACGAGCATTTTACTCGCATGACATGATTTCGAAAGATTGACGATCGAGGTTGACAAACGACGATCAAAGGCTTCTGGCACACTTTCTGGGTATCGGATGGCCTCAGAATCAGAAGAGTCCTCCTCCGTTTTGAAAGCTCATCCAGTTACCTTTCCAACGAGCTGAACATCGTCCAAATCCGACCTCGGATGAGGGAGTTATGAGGGGTTTTGTGTGAATAGGAGATGTTGGGAATATTCTAGACCATTCACTCTCACCCCACTGTTGGAGGCCCAAACGGTCTCTGAATGCGACGATTCCCGTAGGAGTTTCATAGAGCACTGACACACCTTTCCAACGAACTGAAGATCGACCAAATACGACGTAAAACGAGGGAGTTACGAGCATTTTATTCGCATGACATGATTTCGAAAGATTGACGATCGAGATTCACAAACGACGATCAAAGGCTTCTGGTGCACTTTCTGGGTATCGGATGGCCTCAGAATCAGAAGAGTCCTCCTCCGTTTTGAAAGCTCATCCAGTTACCTTTCCAACGAGCTGAACATCGTCCAAATCCGACCTCGGATGAGGGAGTTATGAGGGGTTTTGTGTGAATAGGAGATGTTGGGAATATTCTAGACCATTCACTCTCACCCCACTGTTGGAGGCCCAAACGGTCTCTGAATGCGACGATTCCCATAGGAGTTTCATAGAGCACTGACACACCTTTCCAACGAACTGAAGATCGACCAAATACGACGTAAAACGAGGGAGTTACAAGCATTTTATTCGCATGACATGATTTCGAAAGATTGACGATCGAGATTGACAAACGACGATCAAAGGCTTCTGGCACACTTTCTGGGTATCGGATGGCCTCAGAATTAGAAGAGTCCTCCTCCGTTTTGAAAGCTCATCCAGTTACCTTTCCAACGAGCTGAACATCGTCCAAATCCGACCTCGGATGAGGGAGTTATGAGGGTTTTTGTGGGAATAGGAGATGTTGGGAATATTCTAGACCATTCGCTCTCACCCCACTGTTGGAGGCCCAAACGGTCTCTGAATGCGACGATTCCCATAGGAGTTTCATAGAGCACTGACACACCTTTCCAACGAACTGAAGATCGACCAAATACGACATAAAACGAGGGAGTTACGAGCATTTTATTCGCATCACATGATATCGAAAGATTGACAACCGAGATTGACAAACGACGATCAATTGCTTCTGGCTCACTTTCTGGGTATCGGATGGCCTCAGAATCAGAAGAGTCCTCCTCCGTTTTGAAAGCTCATCCAGTTACCTTTCCAACGAGCTGAACATCGTCCAAATCCGACCTCGGATGAGGGAGTTATGAGGGGTTTTGTGGGAATAGGAGATGTTGGGAATATTCTAGACCATTCACTCTCACCCCACTGTTGGAGGCCCAAACGGTCTCTGAATGCGATGATTCCCAAAGGAGTTTCGTAGACCACTGACACACCTTTCCACTGAACTGAAGATCGACCAAATACGACATAAAACGAGGGAGTTACGAGCATTTTATTCGCATGACATGATATCGAAAGATTGACGATTGAGATTGACAAATGACGATCAAAGGCTTCTGGCACACTTTCTGGGTATCGGATGGCCCCAGAA
This sequence comes from Magnolia officinalis, assembly GCA_021015155.1. Taxonomy (NCBI): domain Eukaryota; kingdom Viridiplantae; phylum Streptophyta; class Magnoliopsida; order Magnoliales; family Magnoliaceae; genus Magnolia; species Magnolia officinalis. Next base: position 20,290 of record JAJHSJ010002719.1, read on the forward strand.
TCAGAAGAGTCCTACTCCGTTTTGGAAGCTCATCCAGTTACCTTTCCAACGAGCTGAACATCGTCCAAATCCGACCTCGGATGAGGGAGTTATGAGGGTTTTTGTGGGAATAGGAGATGTTGGGAATATTCTAGACCATTCACTCTCACCCCACTGTTGGAGGCCCAAACGGTCTCTGAATGCGACGATTCCCATAGGAGTTTCATAGAGCACTGACACACCTTTCCAACGAACTGAAGATCGACCAAATACGACGTAAAACGAGGGAGTTACGAGCATTTTACTCGCATGACATGATTTCGAAAGATTGACGATCGAGATTGACAAACGACGATCAAAGGCTTCTGGCACACTTTCTGGGTATCGGATGGCCTCAGAATCAGAAGAGTCCTCCATTTTGAAAGCTCATCCAGTTACCTTTCCAACGAGCTGAACATCGTCCAAATCCGACCTCGGATGAGGGAGTTATGAGGGGTTTCGTGGGAATAGGAGATGTTGGGAATATTCTAGACCATTCACTCTCACCCCACTGTTGGAGGCCCAAACGGTCTCTGAATGCGATGATTCCCAAAGGAGTTTCGTAGACCACTGACACACCTTTCCACTGAACTGAAGATCGACCAAATACGACATAAAACGAGGGAGTTACGAGCATTTTATTCGCATGACATGATTTCGAAAGATTGACGATTGAGATTGACAAATGATGATCAAAGGCTTCTGGCACACTTTCTGGGTATCGGATGGCCTCAGAATCTGAAGAGACCTCCTCCGTTTTGAAAGCTCATCCAGTTACCTTTCCAACGAGCTGAACATCGTCCAAATCCGACCTCGGATGAGGGAGTTATGAGGGTTTTTGTGGGAATAGGAGATGTTGGGAATATTCTAGACCATTCACTCTCACCCCACTGTTGGAGGCCCAAACGGTCTCTGAATGCGATGATTCCCAAGGAGTTTCGTAGACCACTGACGCACCTTTCCACTGAACTGAAGATCGACCAAATACGACATAAAACGAGGGAGTTACGAGCATTTTATTCGCATGACATGATTTCGAAAGATTGACGATTGAGATTGACAAATGACGATCAAAGGCTTCTGGCACACTTTCTGGGTATCGGATGGCCTCAGAATCTGAAGAGACCTCCTCCGTTTTGGAAGCTCATCCAGTTACCTTTCCAACGAGCTGAACATCGTCCAAATCCGACCTCGGATGAGGGAGTTATGAGGGTTTTTGTGGGAATAGGAGATGTTGGGAATATTCTAGACCATTCACTCTCACCCCACTGTTGGAGGCCCAAACGGTCTCTGAATGCGACGATTCCCATAGGAGTTTCATAGAGCACTGACACACCTTTCCAACGAACTGAAGATCGACCAAATACGACGTAAAACGAGGGAGTTACGAGCATTTTATTCGCATGACATGATTTCGAAAGATTGACGATCGAGATTGACAAACGACGATCAAAGGCTTCTGGCGCACTTTCTGGGTATCGGATGGCCTCAGAATCAGAAGAGTCCTACTCCGTTTTGAAAGCTCATCCAGTTACCTTTCCAACGAGCTGAACATCGTCCAAATCCGACCTCGGATGAGGGAGTTATGAGGGGTTTTGTGGGAATAGGAGATGTTGGGAATATTCTAGACCATTCACTCTCACCCCACTGTTGGAGGCCCAAACGGTCTCTGAATGCGATGATTCCCAAAGGAGTTTCGTAGACCACTGACACACCTTTCCACTGAACTGAAGATCGACCAAATACGACATAAAACGAGGGAGTTACGAGCATTTTATTCGCATGACATGATTTCGAAAGATTGACGATTGAGATTGACAAATGACGTTCAAAGGCTTCTGGCACACTTTCTGGGTATCGGATGGCCTCAGAATCTGAAGAGACCTCCTCCGTTTTGGAAGCTCATCCAGTTACCTTTCCAACGAGCTGAACATCGTCCAAATCCGACCTCGGATGAGGGAGTTATGAGGGTTTTTGTGGGAATAGGAGATGTTGGGAATATTCTAGACCATTCACTCTCACCCCACTGTTGGAGGCCCAAACGGTCTCTGAATGCGACGATTCCCATAGGAGTTTCATAGAGCACTGACACACCTTTCCAACGAACTGAAGATCGACCAAATACGACGTAAAACGAGGGAGTTACGAGCATTTTACTCGCATGACATGATTTCGAAAGATTGACGATCGAGGTTGACAAACGACGATCAAAGGCTTCTGGCACACTTTCTGGGTATCGGATGGCCTCAGAATCAGAAGAGTCCTCCTCCGTTTTGAAAGCTCATCCAGTTACCTTTCCAACGAGCTGAACATCGTCCAAATCCGACCTCGGATGAGGGAGTTATGAGGGGTTTCGTGGGAATAGGAGATGTTGGGAATATTCTAGACCATTCACTCTCACCCCACTGTTGGAGGCCCAAACGGTCTCTGAATGCGATGATTCCCAAAGGAGTTTCGTAGACCACTGACACACCTTTCCACTGAACTGAAGATCGACCAAATACGACATAAAACGAGGGAGTTACGAGCATTTTATTCGCATGACATGATTTCGAAAGATTGACGATTGAGATTGACAAATGATGATCAAAGGCTTCTGGCACACTTTCTGGGTATCGGATGGCCTCAGAATCTGAAGAGACCTCCTCCGTTTTGAAAGCTCATCCAGTTACCTTTCCAACGAGCTGAACATCGTCCAAATCCGACCTCGGATGAGGGAGTTATGAGGGTTTTTGTGGGAATAGGAGATGTTGGGAATATTCTAGACCATTCACTCTCACCCCACTGTTGGAGGCCCAAACGGTCTCTGAATGCGATGATTCCCAAAGGAGTTTCGTAGACCACTGACACACCTTTCCACTGAACTGAAGATCGACCAAATACGACATAAAACGAGGGAGTTACGAGCATTTTATTCGCATGACATGATTTCGAAAGATTGACGATTGAGATTGACAAATGACGATCAAAGGCTTCTGGCACACTTTCTGGGTATCGGATGGCCTCAGAATCTGAAGAGACCTCCTCCGTTTTGAAAGCTCATCCAGTTACCTTTCCAACGAGCTGAACATCGTCCAAATCCGACCTCGGATGAGGGAGTTATGAGGGTTTTTGTGGGAATAGGAGATGTTGGGAATATTCTAGACCATTCACTCTCACCCCACTGTTGGAGGCCCAAACGGTCTCTGAATGCGACGATTCCCATAGGAGTTTCATAGAGCACTGACACACCTTTCCAACGAACTGAAGATCGACCAAATACGACATAAAACGAGGGAGTTACGAGCATTTTATTCGCATGACATGATTTCGAAAGATTGACGATCGAGATTGACAAACGACGATCAAAGGCTTCTGGCGCACTTTCTGGGTATCGGATGGCCTCAGAATCAGAAGAGACCTCCTCCGTTTTGAAAGCTCATCCAGTTACCTTTCCAACGAGCTGAACATCGTCCAAATCCGACCTCGGATGAGGGAGTTATGAGGGTTTTTGTGGGAATAGGAGATGTTGGGAATATTCTAGACCATTCACTCTCACCCCACTGTTGGAGGCCCAAACGGTCTCTGAATGCGACGATTCCCATAGGAGTTTCATAGAGCACTGACACACCTTTCCAACGAACTGAAGATCGACCAAATACGACATAAAACGAGGGAGTTACGAGCATTTTATTCGCATGACATGATTTCGAAAGATTGACGATCGAGATTGACAAACGACGATCAAAGGCTTCTGGCACACTTTCTGGGTATCGGATGGCCTCAGAATCTGAAGAGACCTCCTCCGTTTTGAAAGCTCATCCAGTTACCTTTCCAACGAGCTGAACATCGTCCAAATCCGACCTCGGATGAGGGAGTTATGAGGGTTTTTGTGGGAATAGGAGATGTTGGGAATATTCTAGACCATTCACTCTCACCCCACTGTTGGAGGCCCAAACGGTCTCTGAATGCGACGATTCCCATAGGAGTTTCATAGAGCACTGACACACCTTTCCAACGAACTGAAGATCGACCAAATACGACATAAAACGAGGGAGTTACGAGCATTTTATTCGCATGACATGATTTCGAAAGATTGACGATCGAGATTGACAAACGACGATCAAAGGCTTCTGGCACACTTTCTGGGTATCGGATGGCCTCAGAATCAGAAGAGTCCTCCTCCGTTTTGAAAGCTCATCCAGTTACCTTTCCAACGAGCTGAACATCGTCCAAATCCGACCTCGGATGAGGGAGTTATGAGGGTTTTTGTGGGAATAGGAGATGTTGGGAATATTCTAGACCATTCACTCTCACCCCACTGTTGGAGGCCCAAACGGTCTCTGAATGCGACGATTCCCATAGGAGTTTCATAGAGCACTGACACACCTTTCCAACGAACTGAAGATCGACCAAATACGACATAAAACGAGGGAGTTACGAGCATTTTATTCGCATGACATGATTTCGAAAGATTGACGATCGAGATTGACAAACGACGATCAAAGGCTTCTGGCACACTTTCTGGGTATCGGATGGCCTCAGAATCTGAAGAGACCTCCTCCGTTTTGAAAGCTCATCCAGTTACCTTTCCAACGAGCTGAACATCGTCCAAATCCGACCTCGGATGAGGGAGTTATGAGGGTTTTTGTGGGAATAGGAGATGTTGGGAATATTCTAGACCATTCACTCTCACCCCACTGTTGGAGGCCCAAACGGTCTCTGAATGCGACGATTCCCATAGGAGTTTCATAGAGCACTGACACACCTTTCCAACGAACTGAAGATCGACCAAATACGACATAAAACGAGGGAGTTACGAGCATTTTATTCGCATGACATGATTTCGAAAGATTGACGATCGAGATTGACAAACGACGATCAAAGGCTTCTGGCACACTTTCTGGGTATCGGATGGCCTCAGAATCTGAAGAGACCTCCTCCGTTTTGAAAGCTCATCCAGTTACCTTTCCAACGAGCTGAACATCGTCCAAATCCGACCTCGGATGAGGGAGTTATGAGGGTTTTTGTGGGAATAGGAGATGTTGGGAATATTCTAGACCATTCACTCTCACCCCACTGTTGGAGGCCCAAACGGTCTCTGAATGCGACGATTCCCATAGGAGTTTCATAGAGCACTGACACACCTTTCCAACGAACTGAAGATCGACCAAATACGACATAAAACGAGGGAGTTACGAGCATTTTATTCGCATGACATGATTTCGAAAGATTGACGATCGAGATTGACAAACGACGATCAAAGGCTTCTGGCACACTTTCTGGGTATCGGATGGCCTCAGAATCTGAAGAGACCTCCTCCGTTTTGAAAGCTCATCCAGTTACCTTTCCAACGAGCTGAACATCGTCCAAATCCGACCTCGGATGAGGGAGTTATGAGGGTTTTTGTGGGAATAGGAGATGTTGGGAATATTCTAGACCATTCACTCTCACCCCACTGTTGGAGGCCCAAACGGTCTCTGAATGCGACGATTCCCATAGGAGTTTCATAGAGCACTGACACACCTTTCCAACGAACTGAAGATCGACCAAATACGACATAAAACGAGGGAGTTACGAGCATTTTATTCGCATGACATGATTTCGAAAGATTGACGATCGAGATTGACAAACGACGATCAAAGGCTTCTGGCACACTTTCTGGGTATCGGATGGCCTCAGAATCAAGAGACCTCCTCCGTTTTGAAAGCTCATCCAGTTACCTTTCCAACGAGCTGAACATCGTCCAAATCCGACCTCGGATGAGGGAGTTATGAGGGTTTTTGTGGGAATAGGAGATGTTGGGAATATTCTAGACCATTCACTCTCACCCCACTGTTGGAGGCCCAAACGGTCTCTGAATGCGACGATTCCCATAGGAGTTTCATAGAGCACTGACACACCTTTCCAACGAACTGAAGATCGACCAAATACGACATAAAACGAGGGAGTTACGAGCATTTTATTCGCATGACATGATTTCGAAAGATTGACGATCGAGATTGACAAACGACGATCAAAGGCTTCTGGCACACTTTCTGGGTATCGGATGGCCTCAGAATCTGAAGAGACCTCCTCCGTTTTGAAAGCTCATCCAGTTACCTTTCCAACGAGCTGAACATCGTCCAAATCCGACCTCGGATGAGGGAGTTATGAGGGTTTTTGTGGGAATAGGAGATGTTGGGAATATTCTAGACCATTCACTCTCACCCCACTGTTGGAGGCCCAAACGGTCTCTGAATGCGACGATTCCCATAGGAGTTTCATAGAGCACTGACACACCTTTCCAACGAACTGAAGATCGACCAAATACGACATAAAACGAGGGAGTTACGAGCATTTTATTCGCATGACATGATTTCGAAAGATTGACGATCGAGATTGACAAACGACGATCAAAGGCTTCTGGCACACTTTCTGGGTATCGGATGGCCTCAGAATCAGAAGAGACCTCCTCCGTTTTGAAAGCTCATCCAGTTACCTTTCCAACGAGCTGAACATCGTCCAAATCCGACCTCGGATGAGGGAGTTATGAGGGTTTTTGTGGGAATAGGAGATGTTGGGAATATTCTAGACCATTCACTCTCACCCCACTGTTGGAGGCCCAAACGGTCTCTGAATGCGACGATTCCCATAGGAGTTTCATAGAGCACTGACACACCTTTCCAACGAACTGAAGATCGACCAAATACGACATAAAACGAGGGAGTTACGAGCATTTTATTCGCATGACATGATTTCGAAAGATTGACGATCGAGATTGACAAACGACGATCAAAGGCTTCTGGCACACTTTCTGGGTATCGGATGGCCTCAGAATCTGAAGAGACCTCCTCCGTTTTGAAAGCTCATCCAGTTACCTTTCCAACGAGCTGAACATCGTCCAAATCCGACCTCGGATGAGGGAGTTATGAGGGTTTTTGTGGGAATAGGAGATGTTGGGAATATTCTAGACCATTCACTCTCACCCCACTGTTGGAGGCCCAAACGGTCTCTGAATGCGACGATTCCCATAGGAGTTTCATAGAGCACTGACACACCTTTCCAACGAACTGAAGATCGACCAAATACGACATAAAACGAGGGAGTTACGAGCATTTTATTCGCATGACATGATTTCGAAAGATTGACGATCGAGATTGACAAACGACGATCAAAGGCTTCTGGCACACTTTCTGGGTATCGGATGGCCTCAGAATCTGAAGAGACCTCCTCCGTTTTGAAAGCTCATCCAGTTACCTTTCCAACGAGCTGAACATCGTCCAAATCCGACCTCGGATGAGGGAGTTATGAGGGTTTTTGTGGGAATAGGAGATGTTGGGAATATTCTAGACCATTCACTCTCACCCCACTGTTGGAGGCCCAAACGGTCTCTGAATGCGACGATTCCCATAGGAGTTTCATAGAGCACTGACACACCTTTCCAACGAACTGAAGATCGACCAAATACGACATAAAACGAGGGAGTTACGAGCATTTTATTCGCATGACATGATTTCGAAAGATTGACGATCGAGATTGACAAACGACGATCAAAGGCTTCTGGCACACTTTCTGGGTATCGGATGGCCTCAGAATCTGAAGAGACCTCCTCCGTTTTGAAAGCTCATCCAGTTACCTTTCCAACGAGCTGAACATCGTCCAAATCCGACCTCGGATGAGGGAGTTATGAGGGTTTTTGTGGGAATAGGAGATGTTGGGAATATTCTAGACCATTCACTCTCACCCCACTGTTGGAGGCCCAAACGGTCTCTGAATGCGACGATTCCCATAGGAGTTTCATAGAGCACTGACACACCTTTCCAACGAACTGAAGATCGACCAAATACGACATAAAACGAGGGAGTTACGAGCATTTTATTCGCATGACATGATTTCGAAAGATTGACGATCGAGATTGACAAACGACGATCAAAGGCTTCTGGCACACTTTCTGGGTATCGGATGGCCTCAGAATCTGAAGAGACCTCCTCCGTTTTGAAAGCTCATCCAGTTACCTTTCCAACGAGCTGAACATCGTCCAAATCCGACCTCGGATGAGGGAGTTATGAGGGTTTTTGTGGGAATAGGAGATGTTGGGAATATTCTAGACCATTCACTCTCACCCCACTGTTGGAGGCCCAAACGGTCTCTGAATGCGACGATTCCCATAGGAGTTTCATAGAGCACTGACACACCTTTCCAACGAACTGAAGATCGACCAAATACGACATAAAACGAGGGAGTTACGAGCATTTTATTCGCATGACATGATTTCGAAAGATTGACGATCGAGATTGACAAACGACGATCAAAGGCTTCTGGCACACTTTCTGGGTATCGGATGGCCTCAGAATCTGAAGAGACCTCCTCCGTTTTGAAAGCTCATCCAGTTACCTTTCCAACGAGCTGAACATCGTCCAAATCCGACCTCGGATGAGGGAGTTATGAGGGTTTTTGTGGGAATAGGAGATGTTGGGAATATTCTAGACCATTCACTCTCACCCCACTGTTGGAGGCCCAAACGGTCTCTGAATGCGACGATTCCCATAGGAGTTTCATAGAGCACTGACACACCTTTCCAACGAACTGAAGATCGACCAAATACGACATAAAACGAGGGAGTTACGAGCATTTTATTCGCATGACATGATTTCGAAAGATTGACGATCGAGATTGACAAACGACGATCAAAGGCTTCTGGCACACTTTCTGGGTATCGGATGGCCTCAGAATCTGAAGAGACCTCCTCCGTTTTGAAAGCTCATCCAGTTACCTTTCCAACGAGCTGAACATCGTCCAAATCCGACCTCGGATGAGGGAGTTATGAGGGTTTTTGTGGGAATAGGAGATGTTGGGAATATTCTAGACCATTCACTCTCACCCCACTGTTGGAGGCCCAAACGGTCTCTGAATGCGACGATTCCCATAGGAGTTTCATAGAGCACTGACACACCTTTCCAACGAACTGAAGATCGACCAAATACGACATAAAACGAGGGAGTTACGAGCATTTTATTCGCATGACATGATTTCGAAAGATTGACGATCGAGATTGACAAACGACGATCAAAGGCTTCTGGCACACTTTCTGGGTATCGGATGGCCTCAGAATCTGAAGAGACCTCCTCCGTTTTGAAAGCTCATCCAGTTACCTTTCCAACGAGCTGAACATCGTCCAAATCCGACCTCGGATGAGGGAGTTATGAGGGTTTTTGTGGGAATAGGAGATGTTGGGAATATTCTAGACCATTCACTCTCACCCCACTGTTGGAGGCCCAAACGGTCTCTGAATGCGACGATTCCCATAGGAGTTTCATAGAGCACTGACACACCTTTCCAACGAACTGAAGATCGACCAAATACGACATAAAACGAGGGAGTTACGAGCATTTTATTCGCATGACATGATTTCGAAAGATTGACGATCGAGATTGACAAACGACGATCAAAGGCTTCTGGCACACTTTCTGGGTATCGGATGGCCTCAGAATCTGAAGAGACCTCCTCCGTTTTGAAAGCTCATCCAGTTACCTTTCCAACGAGCTGAACATCGTCCAAATCCGACCTCGGATGAGGGAGTTATGAGGGTTTTTGTGGGAATAGGAGATGTTGGGAATATTCTAGACCATTCACTCTCACCCCACTGTTGGAGGCCCAAACGGTCTCTGAATGCGACGATTCCCATAGGAGTTTCATAGAGCACTGACACACCTTTCCAACGAACTGAAGATCGACCAAATACGACATAAAACGAGGGAGTTACGAGCATTTTATTCGCATGACATGATTTCGAAAGATTGACGATCGAGATTGACAAACGACGATCAAAGGCTTCTGGCACACTTTCTGGGTATCGGATGGCCTCAGAATCTGAAGAGACCTCCTCCGTTTTGAAAGCTCATCCAGTTACCTTTCCAACGAGCTGAACATCGTCCAAATCCGACCTCGGATGAGGGAGTTATGAGGGTTTTTGTGGGAATAGGAGATGTTGGGAATATTCTAGACCATTCACTCTCACCCCACTGTTGGAGGCCCAAACGGTCTCTGAATGCGACGATTCCCATAGGAGTTTCATAGAGCACTGACACACCTTTCCAACGAACTGAAGATCGACCAAATACGACATAAAACGAGGGAGTTACGAGCATTTTATTCGCATGACATGATTTCGAAAGATTGACGATCGAGATTGACAAACGACGATCAAAGGCTTCTGGCACACTTTCTGGGTATCGGATGGCCTCAGAATCTGAAGAGACCTCCTCCGTTTTGAAAGCTCATCCAGTTACCTTTCCAACGAGCTGAACATCGTCCAAATCCGACCTCGGATGAGGGAGTTATGAGGGTTTTTGTGGGAATAGGAGATGTTGGGAATATTCTAGACCATTCACTCTCACCCCACTGTTGGAGGCCCAAACGGTCTCTGAATGCGACGATTCCCATAGGAGTTTCATAGAGCACTGACACACCTTTCCAACGAACTGAAGATCGACCAAATACGACATAAAACGAGGGAGTTACGAGCATTTTATTCGCATGACATGATTTCGAAAGATTGACGATCGAGATTGACAAACGACGATCAAAGGCTTCTGGCACACTTTCTGGGTATCGGATGGCCTCAGAATCTGAAGAGACCTCCTCCGTTTTGAAAGCTCATCCAGTTACCTTTCCAACGAGCTGAACATCGTCCAAATCCGACCTCGGATGAGGGAGTTATGAGGGTTTTTGTGGGAATAGGAGATGTTGGGAATATTCTAGACCATTCACTCTCACCCCACTGTTGGAGGCCCAAACGGTCTCTGAATGCGACGATTCCCATAGGAGTTTCATAGAGCACTGACACACCTTTCCAACGAACTGAAGATCGACCAAATACGACATAAAACGAGGGAGTTACGAGCATTTTATTCGCATGACATGATTTCGAAAGATTGACGATCGAGATTGACAAACGACGATCAAAGGCTTCTGGCACACTTTCTGGGTATCGGATGGCCTCAGAATCAGAAGAGACCTCCTCCGTTTTGAAAGCTCATCCAGTTACCTTTCCAACGAGCTGAACATCGTCCAAATCCGACCTCGGATGAGGGAGTTATGAGGGTTTTTGTGGGAATAGGAGATGTTGGGAATATTCTAGACCATTCACTCTCACCCCACTGTTGGAGGCCCAAACGGTCTCTGAATGCGACGATTCCCATAGGAGTTTCATAGAGCACTGACACACCTTTCCAACGAACTGAAGATCGACCAAATACGACATAAAACGAGGGAGTTACGAGCATTTTATTCGCATGACATGATTTCGAAAGATTGACGATCGAGATTGACAAACGACGATCAAAGGCTTCTGGCACACTTTCTGGGTATCGGATGGCCTCAGAATCTGAAGAGACCTCCTCCGTTTTGAAAGCTCATCCAGTTACCTTTCCAACGAGCTGAACATCGTCCAAATCCGACCTCGGATGAGGGAGTTATGAGGGTTTTTGTGGGAATAGGAGATGTTGGGAATATTCTAGACCATTCACTCTCACCCCACTGTTGGAGGCCCAAACGGTCTCTGAATGCGACGATTCCCATAGGAGTTTCATAGAGCACTGACACACCTTTCCAACGAACTGAAGATCGACCAAATACGACATAAAACGAGGGAGTTACGAGCATTTTATTCGCATGACATGATTTCGAAAGATTGACGATCGAGATTGACAAACGACGATCAAAGGCTTCTGGCACACTTTCTGGGTATCGGATGGCCTCAGAATCAGAAGAGACCTCCTCCGTTTTGAAAGCTCATCCAGTTACCTTTCCAACGAGCTGAACATCGTCCAAATCCGACCTCGGATGAGGGAGTTATGAGGGTTTTTGTGGGAATAGGAGATGTTGGGAATATTCTAGACCATTCACTCTCACCCCACTGTTGGAGGCCCAAACGGTCTCTGAATGCGACGATTCCCATAGGAGTTTCATAGAGCACTGACACACCTTTCCAACGAACTGAAGATCGACCAAATACGACATAAAACGAGGGAGTTACGAGCATTTTATTCGCATGACATGATTTCGAAAGATTGACGATCGAGATTGACAAACGACGATCAAAGGCTTCTGGCGCACTTTCTGGGTATCGGATGGCCTCAGAATCAGAAGAGACCTCCTCCGTTTTGAAAGCTCATCCAGTTACCTTTCCAACGAGCTGAACATCGTCCAAATCCGACCTCGGATGAGGGAGTTATGAGGGTTTTTGTGGGAATAGGAGATGTTGGGAATATTCTAGACCATTCACTCTCACCCCACTGTTGGAGGCCCAAACGGTCTCTGAATGCGACGATTCCCATAGGAGTTTCATAGAGCACTGACACACCTTTCCAACGAACTGAAGATCGACCAAATACGACATAAAACGAGGGAGTTACGAGCATTTTATTCGCATGACATGATTTCGAAAGATTGACGATCGAGATTGACAAACGACGATCAAAGGCTTCTGGCACACTTTCTGGGTATCGGATGGCCTCAGAATCAGAAGAGACCTCCTCCGTTTTGAAAGCTCATCCAGTTACCTTTCCAACGAGCTGAACATCGTCCAAATCCGACCTCGGATGAGGGAGTTATGAGGGTTTTTGTGGGAATAGGAGATGTTGGGAATATTCTAGACCATTCACTCTCACCCCACTGTTGGAGGCCCAAACGGTCTCTGAATGCGACGATTCCCATAGGAGTTTCATAGAGCACTGACACACCTTTCCAACGAACTGAAGATCGACCAAATACGACATAAAACGAGGGAGTTACGAGCATTTTATTCGCATGACATGATTTCGAAAGATTGACGATCGAGATTGACAAACGACGATCAAAGGCTTCTGGCGCACTTTCTGGGTATCGGATGGCCTCAGAATCTGAAGAGACCTCCTCCGTTTTGAAAGCTCATCCAGTTACCTTTCCAACGAGCTGAACATCGTCCAAATCCGACCTCGGATGAGGGAGTTATGAGGGTTTTTGTGGGAATAGGAGATGTTGGGAATATTCTAGACCATTCACTCTCACCCCACTGTTGGAGGCCCAAACGGTCTCTGAATGCGACGATTCCCATAGGAGTTTCATAGAGCACTGACACACCTTTCCAACGAACTGAAGATCGACCAAATACGACATAAAACGAGGGAGTTACGAGCATTTTATTCGCATGACATGATTTCGAAAGATTGACGATCGAGATTGACAAACGACGATCAAAGGCTTCTGGCACACTTTCTGGGTATCGGATGGCCTCAGAATCTGAAGAGACCTCCTCCGTTTTGAAAGCTCATCCAGTTACCTTTCCAACGAGCTGAACATCGTCCAAATCCGACCTCGGATGAGGGAGTTATGAGGGTTTTTGTGGGAATAGGAGATGTTGGGAATATTCTAGACCATTCACTCTCACCCCACTGTTGGAGGCCCAAACGGTCTCTGAATGCGACGATTCCCATAGGAGTTTCATAGAGCACTGACACACCTTTCCAACGAACTGAAGATCGACCAAATACGACATAAAACGAGGGAGTTACGAGCATTTTATTCGCATGACATGATTTCGAAAGATTGACGATCGAGATTGACAAACGACGATCAAAGGCTTCTGGCACACTTTCTGGGTATCGGATGGCCTCAGAATCTGAAGAGACCTCCTCCGTTTTGAAAGCTCATCCAGTTACCTTTCCAACGAGCTGAACATCGTCCAAATCCGACCTCGGATGAGGGAGTTATGAGGGTTTTTGTGGGAATAGGAGATGTTGGGAATATTCTAGACCATTCACTCTCACCCCACTGTTGGAGGCCCAAACGGTCTCTGAATGCGACGATTCCCATAGGAGTTTCATAGAGCACTGACACACCTTTCCAACGAACTGAAGATCGACCAAATACGACATAAAACGAGGGAGTTACGAGCATTTTATTCGCATGACATGATTTCGAAAGATTGACGATCGAGATTGACAAACGACGATCAAAGGCTTCTGGCACACTTTCTGGGTATCGGATGGCCTCAGAATCAGAAGAGACCTCCTCCGTTTTGAAAGCTCATCCAGTTACCTTTCCAACGAGCTGAACATCGTCCAAATCCGACCTCGGATGAGGGAGTTATGAGGGTTTTTGTGGGAATAGGAGATGTTGGGAATATTCTAGACCATTCACTCTCACCCCACTGTTGGAGGCCCAAACGGTCTCTGAATGCGACGATTCCCATAGGAGTTTCATAGAGCACTGACACACCTTTCCAACGAACTGAAGATCGACCAAATACGACATAAAACGAGGGAGTTACGAGCATTTTATTCGCATGACATGATTTCGAAAGATTGACGATCGAGATTGACAAACGACGATCAAAGGCTTCTGGCACACTTTCTGGGTATCGGATGGCCTCAGAATCTGAAGAGACCTCCTCCGTTTTGAAAGCTCATCCAGTTACCTTTCCAACGAGCTGAACATCGTCCAAATCCGACCTCGGATGAGGGAGTTATGAGGGTTTTTGTGGGAATAGGAGATGTTGGGAATATTCTAGACCATTCACTCTCACCCCACTGTTGGAGGCCCAAACGGTCTCTGAATGCGACGATTCCCATAGGAGTTTCATAGAGCACTGACACACCTTTCCAACGAACTGAAGATCGACCAAATACGACATAAAACGAGGGAGTTACGAGCATTTTATTCGCATGACATGATTTCGAAAGATTGACGATCGAGATTGACAAACGACGATCAAAGGCTTCTGGCGCACTTTCTGGGTATCGGATGGCCTCAGAATCTGAAGAGACCTCCTCCGTTTTGAAAGCTCATCCAGTTACCTTTCCAACGAGCTGAACATCGTCCAAATCCGACCTCGGATGAGGGAGTTATGAGGGTTTTTGTGGGAATAGGAGATGTTGGGAATATTCTAGACCATTCACTCTCACCCCACTGTTGGAGGCCCAAACGGTCTCTGAATGCGACGATTCCCATAGGAGTTTCATAGAGCACTGACACACCTTTCCAACGAACTGAAGATCGACCAAATACGACATAAAACGAGGGAGTTACGAGCATTTTATTCGCATGACATGATTTCGAAAGATTGACGATCGAGATTGACAAACGACGATCAAAGGCTTCTGGCGCACTTTCTGGGTATCGGATGGCCTCAGAATCAGAAGAGACCTCCTCCGTTTTGAAAGCTCATCCAGTTACCTTTCCAACGAGCTGAACATCGTCCAAATCCGACCTCGGATGAGGGAGTTATGAGGGTTTTTGTGGGAATAGGAGATGTTGGGAATATTCTAGACCATTCACTCTCACCCCACTGTTGGAGGCCCAAACGGTCTCTGAATGCGACGATTCCCATAGGAGTTTCATAGAGCACTGACACACCTTTCCAACGAACTGAAGATCGACCAAATACGACATAAAACGAGGGAGTTACGAGCATTTTATTCGCATGACATGATTTCGAAAGATTGACGATCGAGATTGACAAACGACGATCAAAGGCTTCTGGCGCACTTTCTGGGTATCGGATGGCCTCAGAATCAGAAGAGACCTCCTCCGTTTTGAAAGCTCATCCAGTTACCTTTCCAACGAGCTGAACATCGTCCAAATCCGACCTCGGATGAGGGAGTTATGAGGGTTTTTGTGGGAATAGGAGATGTTGGGAATATTCTAGACCATTCACTCTCACCCCACTGTTGGAGGCCCAAACGGTCTCTGAATGCGACGATTCCCATAGGAGTTTCATAGAGCACTGACACACCTTTCCAACGAACTGAAGATCGACCAAATACGACATAAAACGAGGGAGTTACGAGCATTTTATTCGCATGACATGATTTCGAAAGATTGACGATCGAGATTGACAAACGACGATCAAAGGCTTCTGGCACACTTTCTGGGTATCGGATGGCCTCAGAATCTGAAGAGACCTCCTCCGTTTTGAAAGCTCATCCAGTTACCTTTCCAACGAGCTGAACATCGTCCAAATCCGACCTCGGATGAGGGAGTTATGAGGGTTTTTGTGGGAATAGGAGATGTTGGGAATATTCTAGACCATTCACTCTCACCCCACTGTTGGAGGCCCAAACGGTCTCTGAATGCGACGATTCCCATAGGAGTTTCATAGAGCACTGACACACCTTTCCAACGAACTGAAGATCGACCAAATACGACATAAAACGAGGGAGTTACGAGCATTTTATTCGCATGACATGATTTCGAAAGATTGACGATCGAGATTGACAAACGACGATCAAAGGCTTCTGGCACACTTTCTGGGTATCGGATGGCCTCAGAATCTGAAGAGACCTCCTCCGTTTTGAAAGCTCATCCAGTTACCTTTCCAACGAGCTGAACATCGTCCAAATCCGACCTCGGATGAGGGAGTTATGAGGGTTTTTGTGGGAATAGGAGATGTTGGGAATATTCTAGACCATTCACTCTCACCCCACTGTTGGAGGCCCAAACGGTCTCTGAATGCGACGATTCCCATAGGAGTTTCATAGAGCACTGACACACCTTTCCAACGAACTGAAGATCGACCAAATACGACATAAAACGAGGGAGTTACGAGCATTTTATTCGCATGACATGATTTCGAAAGATTGACGATCGAGATTGACAAACGACGATCAAAGGCTTCTGGCGCACTTTCTGGGTATCGGATGGCCTCAGAATCAGAAGAGACCTCCTCCGTTTTGAAAGCTCATCCAGTTACCTTTCCAACGAGCTGAACATCGTCCAAATCCGACCTCGGATGAGGGAGTTATGAGGGTTTTTGTGGGAATAGGAGATGTTGGGAATATTCTAGACCATTCACTCTCACCCCACTGTTGGAGGCCCAAACGGTCTCTGAATGCGACGATTCCCATAGGAGTTTCATAGAGCACTGACACACCTTTCCAACGAACTGAAGATCGACCAAATACGACATAAAACGAGGGAGTTACGAGCATTTTATTCGCATGACATGATTTCGAAAGATTGACGATCGAGATTGACAAACGACGATCAAAGGCTTCTGGCGCACTTTCTGGGTATCGGATGGCCTCAGAATCAGAAGAGACCTCCTCCGTTTTGAAAGCTCATCCAGTTACCTTTCCAACGAGCTGAACATCGTCCAAATCCGACCTCGGATGAGGGAGTTATGAGGGTTTTTGTGGGAATAGGAGATGTTGGGAATATTCTAGACCATTCACTCTCACCCCACTGTTGGAGGCCCAAACGGTCTCTGAATGCGACGATTCCCATAGGAGTTTCATAGAGCACTGACACACCTTTCCAACGAACTGAAGATCGACCAAATACGACATAAAACGAGGGAGTTACGAGCATTTTATTCGCATGACATGATTTCGAAAGATTGACGATCGAGATTGACAAACGACGATCAAAGGCTTCTGGCGCACTTTCTGGGTATCGGATGGCCTCAGAATCTGAAGAGACCTCCTCCGTTTTGAAAGCTCATCCAGTTACCTTTCCAACGAGCTGAACATCGTCCAAATCCGACCTCGGATGAGGGAGTTATGAGGGTTTTTGTGGGAATAGGAGATGTTGGGAATATTCTAGACCATTCACTCTCACCCCACTGTTGGAGGCCCAAACGGTCTCTGAATGCGACGATTCCCATAGGAGTTTCATAGAGCACTGACACACCTTTCCAACGAACTGAAGATCGACCAAATACGACATAAAACGAGGGAGTTACGAGCATTTTATTCGCATGACATGATTTCGAAAGATTGACGATCGAGATTGACAAACGACGATCAAAGGCTTCTGGCACACTTTCTGGGTATCGGATGGCCTCAGAATCTGAAGAGACCTCCTCCGTTTTGAAAGCTCATCCAGTTACCTTTCCAACGAGCTGAACATCGTCCAAATCCGACCTCGGATGAGGGAGTTATGAGGGTTTTTGTGGGAATAGGAGATGTTGGGAATATTCTAGACCATTCACTCTCACCCCACTGTTGGAGGCCCAAACGGTCTCTGAATGCGACGATTCCCATAGGAGTTTCATAGAGCACTGACACACCTTTCCAACGAACTGAAGATCGACCAAATACGACATAAAACGAGGGAGTTACGAGCATTTTATTCGCATGACATGATTTCGAAAGATTGACGATCGAGATTGACAAACGACGATCAAAGGCTTCTGGCGCACTTTCTGGGTATCGGATGGCCTCAGAATCAGAAGAGACCTCCTCCGTTTTGAAAGCTCATCCAGTTACCTTTCCAACGAGCTGAACATCGTCCAAATCCGACCTCGGATGAGGGAGTTATGAGGGTTTTTGTGGGAATAGGAGATGTTGGGAATATTCTAGACCATTCACTCTCACCCCACTGTTGGAGGCCCAAACGGTCTCTGAATGCGACGATTCCCATAGGAGTTTCATAGAGCACTGACACACCTTTCCAACGAACTGAAGATCGACCAAATACGACATAAAACGAGGGAGTTACGAGCATTTTATTCGCATGACATGATTTCGAAAGATTGACGATCGAGATTGACAAACGACGATCAAAGGCTTCTGGCACACTTTCTGGGTATCGGATGGCCTCAGAATCTGAAGAGACCTCCTCCGTTTTGAAAGCTCATCCAGTTACCTTTCCAACGAGCTGAACATCGTCCAAATCCGACCTCGGATGAGGGAGTTATGAGGGTTTTTGTGGGAATAGGAGATGTTGGGAATATTCTAGACCATTCACTCTCACCCCACTGTTGGAGGCCCAAACGGTCTCTGAATGCGACGATTCCCATAGGAGTTTCATAGAGCACTGACACACCTTTCCAACGAACTGAAGATCGACCAAATACGACATAAAACGAGGGAGTTACGAGCATTTTATTCGCATGACATGATTTCGAAAGATTGACGATCGAGATTGACAAACGACGATCAAAGGCTTCTGGCACACTTTCTGGGTATCGGATGGCCTCAGAATCTGAAGAGACCTCCTCCGTTTTGAAAGCTCATCCAGTTACCTTTCCAACGAGCTGAACATCGTCCAAATCCGACCTCGGATGAGGGAGTTATGAGGGTTTTTGTGGGAATAGGAGATGTTGGGAATATTCTAGACCATTCACTCTCACCCCACTGTTGGAGGCCCAAACGGTCTCTGAATGCGACGATTCCCATAGGAGTTTCATAGAGCACTGACACACCTTTCCAACGAACTGAAGATCGACCAAATACGACATAAAACGAGGGAGTTACGAGCATTTTATTCGCATGACATGATTTCGAAAGATTGACGATCGAGATTGACAAACGACGATCAAAGGCTTCTGGCGCACTTTCTGGGTATCGGATGGCCTCAGAATCAGAAGAGACCTCCTCCGTTTTGAAAGCTCATCCAGTTACCTTTCCAACGAGCTGAACATCGTCCAAATCCGACCTCGGATGAGGGAGTTATGAGGGTTTTTGTGGGAATAGGAGATGTTGGGAATATTCTAGACCATTCACTCTCACCCCACTGTTGGAGGCCCAAACGGTCTCTGAATGCGACGATTCCCATAGGAGTTTCATAGAGCACTGACACACCTTTCCAACGAACTGAAGATCGACCAAATACGACATAAAACGAGGGAGTTACGAGCATTTTATTCGCATGACATGATTTCGAAAGATTGACGATCGAGATTGACAAACGACGATCAAAGGCTTCTGGCACACTTTCTGGGTATCGGATGGCCTCAGAATCAGAAGAGACCTCCTCCGTTTTGAAAGCTCATCCAGTTACCTTTCCAACGAGCTGAACATCGTCCAAATCCGACCTCGGATGAGGGAGTTATGAGGGTTTTTGTGGGAATAGGAGATGTTGGGAATATTCTAGACCATTCACTCTCACCCCACTGTTGGAGGCCCAAACGGTCTCTGAATGCGACGATTCCCATAGGAGTTTCATAGAGCACTGACACACCTTTCCAACGAACTGAAGATCGACCAAATACGACATAAAACGAGGGAGTTACGAGCATTTTATTCGCATGACATGATTTCGAAAGATTGACGATCGAGATTGACAAACGACGATCAAAGGCTTCTGGCACACTTTCTGGGTATCGGATGGCCTCAGAATCTGAAGAGACCTCCTCCGTTTTGAAAGCTCATCCAGTTACCTTTCCAACGAGCTGAACATCGTCCAAATCCGACCTCGGATGAGGGAGTTATGAGGGTTTTTGTGGGAATAGGAGATGTTGGGAATATTCTAGACCATTCACTCTCACCCCACTGTTGGAGGCCCAAACGGTCTCTGAATGCGACGATTCCCATAGGAGTTTCATAGAGCACTGACACACCTTTCCAACGAACTGAAGATCGACCAAATACGACATAAAACGAGGGAGTTACGAGCATTTTATTCGCATGACATGATTTCGAAAGATTGACGATCGAGATTGACAAACGACGATCAAAGGCTTCTGGCGCACTTTCTGGGTATCGGATGGCCTCAGAATCTGAAGAGACCTCCTCCGTTTTGAAAGCTCATCCAGTTACCTTTCCAACGAGCTGAACATCGTCCAAATCCGACCTCGGATGAGGGAGTTATGAGGGTTTTTGTGGGAATAGGAGATGTTGGGAATATTCTAGACCATTCACTCTCACCCCACTGTTGGAGGCCCAAACGGTCTCTGAATGCGACGATTCCCATAGGAGTTTCATAGAGCACTGACACACCTTTCCAACGAACTGAAGATCGACCAAATACGACATAAAACGAGGGAGTTACGAGCATTTTATTCGCATGACATGATTTCGAAAGATTGACGATCGAGATTGACAAACGACGATCAAAGGCTTCTGGCACACTTTCTGGGTATCGGATGGCCTCAGAATCAGAAGAGACCTCCTCCGTTTTGAAAGCTCATCCAGTTACCTTTCCAACGAGCTGAACATCGTCCAAATCCGACCTCGGATGAGGGAGTTATGAGGGTTTTTGTGGGAATAGGAGATGTTGGGAATATTCTAGACCATTCACTCTCACCCCACTGTTGGAGGCCCAAACGGTCTCTGAATGCGACGATTCCCATAGGAGTTTCATAGAGCACTGACACACCTTTCCAACGAACTGAAGATCGACCAAATACGACATAAAACGAGGGAGTTACGAGCATTTTATTCGCATGACATGATTTCGAAAGATTGACGATCGAGATTGACAAACGACGATCAAAGGCTTCTGGCACACTTTCTGGGTATCGGATGGCCTCAGAATCAGAAGAGACCTCCTCCGTTTTGAAAGCTCATCCAGTTACCTTTCCAACGAGCTGAACATCGTCCAAATCCGACCTCGGATGAGGGAGTTATGAGGGTTTTTGTGGGAATAGGAGATGTTGGGAATATTCTAGACCATTCACTCTCACCCCACTGTTGGAGGCCCAAACGGTCTCTGAATGCGACGATTCCCATAGGAGTTTCATAGAGCACTGACACACCTTTCCAACGAACTGAAGATCGACCAAATACGACATAAAACGAGGGAGTTACGAGCATTTTATTCGCATGACATGATTTCGAAAGATTGACGATCGAGATTGACAAACGACGATCAAAGGCTTCTGGCGCACTTTCTGGGTATCGGATGGCCTCAGAATCAGAAGAGACCTCCTCCGTTTTGAAAGCTCATCCAGTTACCTTTCCAACGAGCTGAACATCGTCCAAATCCGACCTCGGATGAGGGAGTTATGAGGGTTTTTGTGGGAATAGGAGATGTTGGGAATATTCTAGACCATTCACTCTCACCCCACTGTTGGAGGCCCAAACGGTCTCTGAATGCGACGATTCCCATAGGAGTTTCATAGAGCACTGACACACCTTTCCAACGAACTGAAGATCGACCAAATACGACATAAAACGAGGGAGTTACGAGCATTTTATTCGCATGACATGATTTCGAAAGATTGACGATCGAGATTGACAAACGACGATCAAAGGCTTCTGGCACACTTTCTGGGTATCGGATGGCCTCAGAATCTGAAGAGACCTCCTCCGTTTTGAAAGCTCATCCAGTTACCTTTCCAACGAGCTGAACATCGTCCAAATCCGACCTCGGATGAGGGAGTTATGAGGGTTTTTGTGGGAATAGGAGATGTTGGGAATATTCTAGACCATTCACTCTCACCCCACTGTTGGAGGCCCAAACGGTCTCTGAATGCGACGATTCCCATAGGAGTTTCATAGAGCACTGACACACCTTTCCAACGAACTGAAGATCGACCAAATACGACATAAAACGAGGGAGTTACGAGCATTTTATTCGCATGACATGATTTCGAAAGATTGACGATCGAGATTGACAAACGACGATCAAAGGCTTCTGGCGCACTTTCTGGGTATCGGATGGCCTCAGAATCAGAAGAGACCTCCTCCGTTTTGAAAGCTCATCCAGTTACCTTTCCAACGAGCTGAACATCGTCCAAATCCGACCTCGGATGAGGGAGTTATGAGGGTTTTTGTGGGAATAGGAGATGTTGGGAATATTCTAGACCATTCACTCTCACCCCACTGTTGGAGGCCCAAACGGTCTCTGAATGCGACGATTCCCATAGGAGTTTCATAGAGCACTGACACACCTTTCCAACGAACTGAAGATCGACCAAATACGACATAAAACGAGGGAGTTACGAGCATTTTATTCGCATGACATGATTTCGAAAGATTGACGATCGAGATTGACAAACGACGATCAAAGGCTTCTGGCGCACTTTCTGGGTATCGGATGGCCTCAGAATCAGAAGAGACCTCCTCCGTTTTGAAAGCTCATCCAGTTACCTTTCCAACGAGCTGAACATCGTCCAAATCCGACCTCGGATGAGGGAGTTATGAGGGTTTTTGTGGGAATAGGAGATGTTGGGAATATTCTAGACCATTCACTCTCACCCCACTGTTGGAGGCCCAAACGGTCTCTGAATGCGACGATTCCCATAGGAGTTTCATAGAGCACTGACACACCTTTCCAACGAACTGAAGATCGACCAAATACGACATAAAACGAGGGAGTTACGAGCATTTTATTCGCATGACATGATTTCGAAAGATTGACGATCGAGATTGACAAACGACGATCAAAGGCTTCTGGCGCACTTTCTGGGTATCGGATGGCCTCAGAATCAGAAGAGACCTCCTCCGTTTTGAAAGCTCATCCAGTTACCTTTCCAACGAGCTGAACATCGTCCAAATCCGACCTCGGATGAGGGAGTTATGAGGGTTTTTGTGGGAATAGGAGATGTTGGGAATATTCTAGACCATTCACTCTCACCCCACTGTTGGAGGCCCAAACGGTCTCTGAATGCGACGATTCCCATAGGAGTTTCATAGAGCACTGACACACCTTTCCAACGAACTGAAGATCGACCAAATACGACATAAAACGAGGGAGTTACGAGCATTTTATTCGCATGACATGATTTCGAAAGATTGACGATCGAGATTGACAAACGACGATCAAAGGCTTCTGGCGCACTTTCTGGGTATCGGATGGCCTCAGAATCTGAAGAGACCTCCTCCGTTTTGAAAGCTCATCCAGTTACCTTTCCAACGAGCTGAACATCGTCCAAATCCGACCTCGGATGAGGGAGTTATGAGGGTTTTTGTGGGAATAGGAGATGTTGGGAATATTCTAGACCATTCACTCTCACCCCACTGTTGGAGGCCCAAACGGTCTCTGAATGCGACGATTCCCATAGGAGTTTCATAGAGCACTGACACACCTTTCCAACGAACTGAAGATCGACCAAATACGACATAAAACGAGGGAGTTACGAGCATTTTATTCGCATGACATGATTTCGAAAGATTGACGATCGAGATTGACAAACGACGATCAAAGGCTTCTGGCACACTTTCTGGGTATCGGATGGCCTCAGAATCAGAAGAGACCTCCTCCGTTTTGAAAGCTCATCCAGTTACCTTTCCAACGAGCTGAACATCGTCCAAATCCGACCTCGGATGAGGGAGTTATGAGGGTTTTTGTGGGAATAGGAGATGTTGGGAATATTCTAGACCATTCACTCTCACCCCACTGTTGGAGGCCCAAACGGTCTCTGAATGCGACGATTCCCATAGGAGTTTCATAGAGCACTGACACACCTTTCCAACGAACTGAAGATCGACCAAATACGACATAAAACGAGGGAGTTACGAGCATTTTATTCGCATGACATGATTTCGAAAGATTGACGATCGAGATTGACAAACGACGATCAAAGGCTTCTGGCACACTTTCTGGGTATCGGATGGCCTCAGAATCAAAGAGACCTCCTCCGTTTTGAAAGCTCATCCAGTTACCTTTCCAACGAGCTGAACATCGTCCAAATCCGACCTCGGATGAGGGAGTTATGAGGGTTTTTGTGGGAATAGGAGATGTTGGGAATATTCTAGACCATTCACTCTCACCCCACTGTTGGAGGCCCAAACGGTCTCTGAATGCGACGATTCCCATAGGAGTTTCATAGAGCACTGACACACCTTTCCAACGAACTGAAGATCGACCAAATACGACATAAAACGAGGGAGTTACGAGCATTTTATTCGCATGACATGATTTCGAAAGATTGACGATCGAGATTGACAAACGACGATCAAAGGCTTCTGGCGCACTTTCTGGGTATCGGATGGCCTCAGAATCAGAAGAGACCTCCTCCGTTTTGAAAGCTCATCCAGTTACCTTTCCAACGAGCTGAACATCGTCCAAATCCGACCTCGGATGAGGGAGTTATGAGGGTTTTTGTGGGAATAGGAGATGTTGGGAATATTCTAGACCATTCACTCTCACCCCACTGTTGGAGGCCCAAACGGTCTCTGAATGCGACGATTCCCATAGGAGTTTCATAGAGCACTGACACACCTTTCCAACGAACTGAAGATCGACCAAATACGACATAAAACGAGGGAGTTACGAGCATTTTATTCGCATGACATGATTTCGAAAGATTGACGATCGAGATTGACAAACGACGATCAAAGGCTTCTGGCACACTTTCTGGGTATCGGATGGCCTCAGAATCAGAAGAGACCTCCTCCGTTTTGAAAGCTCATCCAGTTACCTTTCCAACGAGCTGAACATCGTCCAAATCCGACCTCGGATGAGGGAGTTATGAGGGTTTTTGTGGGAATAGGAGATGTTGGGAATATTCTAGACCATTCACTCTCACCCCACTGTTGGAGGCCCAAACGGTCTCTGAATGCGACGATTCCCATAGGAGTTTCATAGAGCACTGACACACCTTTCCAACGAACTGAAGATCGACCAAATACGACATAAAACGAGGGAGTTACGAGCATTTTATTCGCATGACATGATTTCGAAAGATTGACGATCGAGATTGACAAACGACGATCAAAGGCTTCTGGCACACTTTCTGGGTATCGGATGGCCTCAGAATCTGAAGAGACCTCCTCCGTTTTGAAAGCTCATCCAGTTACCTTTCCAACGAGCTGAACATCGTCCAAATCCGACCTCGGATGAGGGAGTTATGAGGGTTTTTGTGGGAATAGGAGATGTTGGGAATATTCTAGACCATTCACTCTCACCCCACTGTTGGAGGCCCAAACGGTCTCTGAATGCGACGATTCCCATAGGAGTTTCATAGAGCACTGACACACCTTTCCAACGAACTGAAGATCGACCAAATACGACATAAAACGAGGGAGTTACGAGCATTTTATTCGCATGACATGATTTCGAAAGATTGACGATCGAGATTGACAAACGACGATCAAAGGCTTCTGGCGCACTTTCTGGGTATCGGATGGCCTCAGAATCAGAAGAGACCTCCTCCGTTTTGAAAGCTCATCCAGTTACCTTTCCAACGAGCTGAACATCGTCCAAATCCGACCTCGGATGAGGGAGTTATGAGGGTTTTTGTGGGAATAGGAGATGTTGGGAATATTCTAGACCATTCACTCTCACCCCACTGTTGGAGGCCCAAACGGTCTCTGAATGCGACGATTCCCATAGGAGTTTCATAGAGCACTGACACACCTTTCCAACGAACTGAAGATCGACCAAATACGACATAAAACGAGGGAGTTACGAGCATTTTATTCGCATGACATGATTTCGAAAGATTGACGATCGAGATTGACAAACGACGATCAAAGGCTTCTGGCGCACTTTCTGGGTATCGGATGGCCTCAGAATCAGAAGAGACCTCCTCCGTTTTGAAAGCTCATCCAGTTACCTTTCCAACGAGCTGAACATCGTCCAAATCCGACCTCGGATGAGGGAGTTATGAGGGTTTTTGTGGGAATAGGAGATGTTGGGAATATTCTAGACCATTCACTCTCACCCCACTGTTGGAGGCCCAAACGGTCTCTGAATGCGACGATTCCCATAGGAGTTTCATAGAGCACTGACACACCTTTCCAACGAACTGAAGATCGACCAAATACGACATAAAACGAGGGAGTTACGAGCATTTTATTCGCATGACATGATTTCGAAAGATTGACGATCGAGATTGACAAACGACGATCAAAGGCTTCTGGCGCACTTTCTGGGTATCGGATGGCCTCAGAATCAGAAGAGACCTCCTCCGTTTTGAAAGCTCATCCAGTTACCTTTCCAACGAGCTGAACATCGTCCAAATCCGACCTCGGATGAGGGAGTTATGAGGGTTTTTGTGGGAATAGGAGATGTTGGGAATATTCTAGACCATTCACTCTCACCCCACTGTTGGAGGCCCAAACGGTCTCTGAATGCGACGATTCCCATAGGAGTTTCATAGAGCACTGACACACCTTTCCAACGAACTGAAGATCGACCAAATACGACATAAAACGAGGGAGTTACGAGCATTTTATTCGCATGACATGATTTCGAAAGATTGACGATCGAGATTGACAAACGACGATCAAAGGCTTCTGGCACACTTTCTGGGTATCGGATGGCCTCAGAATCTGAAGAGACCTCCTCCGTTTTGAAAGCTCATCCAGTTACCTTTCCAACGAGCTGAACATCGTCCAAATCCGACCTCGGATGAGGGAGTTATGAGGGTTTTTGTGGGAATAGGAGATGTTGGGAATATTCTAGACCATTCACTCTCACCCCACTGTTGGAGGCCCAAACGGTCTCTGAATGCGACGATTCCCATAGGAGTTTCATAGAGCACTGACACACCTTTCCAACGAACTGAAGATCGACCAAATACGACATAAAACGAGGGAGTTACGAGCATTTTATTCGCATGACATGATTTCGAAAGATTGACGATCGAGATTGACAAACGACGATCAAAGGCTTCTGGCGCACTTTCTGGGTATCGGATGGCCTCAGAATCAGAAGAGACCTCCTCCGTTTTGAAAGCTCATCCAGTTACCTTTCCAACGAGCTGAACATCGTCCAAATCCGACCTCGGATGAGGGAGTTATGAGGGTTTTTGTGGGAATAGGAGATGTTGGGAATATTCTAGACCATTCACTCTCACCCCACTGTTGGAGGCCCAAACGGTCTCTGAATGCGACGATTCCCATAGGAGTTTCATAGAGCACTGACACACCTTTCCAACGAACTGAAGATCGACCAAATACGACATAAAACGAGGGAGTTACGAGCATTTTATTCGCATGACATGATTTCGAAAGATTGACGATCGAGATTGACAAACGACGATCAAAGGCTTCTGGCACACTTTCTGGGTATCGGATGGCCTCAGAATCTGAAGAGACCTCCTCCGTTTTGAAAGCTCATCCAGTTACCTTTCCAACGAGCTGAACATCGTCCAAATCCGACCTCGGATGAGGGAGTTATGAGGGTTTTTGTGGGAATAGGAGATGTTGGGAATATTCTAGACCATTCACTCTCACCCCACTGTTGGAGGCCCAAACGGTCTCTGAATGCGACGATTCCCATAGGAGTTTCATAGAGCACTGACACACCTTTCCAACGAACTGAAGATCGACCAAATACGACATAAAACGAGGGAGTTACGAGCATTTTATTCGCATGACATGATTTCGAAAGATTGACGATCGAGATTGACAAACGACGATCAAAGGCTTCTGGCGCACTTTCTGGGTATCGGATGGCCTCAGAATCTGAAGAGACCTCCTCCGTTTTGAAAGCTCATCCAGTTACCTTTCCAACGAGCTGAACATCGTCCAAATCCGACCTCGGATGAGGGAGTTATGAGGGTTTTTGTGGGAATAGGAGATGTTGGGAATATTCTAGACCATTCACTCTCACCCCACTGTTGGAGGCCCAAACGGTCTCTGAATGCGACGATTCCCATAGGAGTTTCATAGAGCACTGACACACCTTTCCAACGAACTGAAGATCGACCAAATACGACATAAAACGAGGGAGTTACGAGCATTTTATTCGCATGACATGATTTCGAAAGATTGACGATCGAGATTGACAAACGACGATCAAAGGCTTCTGGCACACTTTCTGGGTATCGGATGGCCTCAGAATCAGAAGAGACCTCCTCCGTTTTGAAAGCTCATCCAGTTACCTTTCCAACGAGCTGAACATCGTCCAAATCCGACCTCGGATGAGGGAGTTATGAGGGTTTTTGTGGGAATAGGAGATGTTGGGAATATTCTAGACCATTCACTCTCACCCCACTGTTGGAGGCCCAAACGGTCTCTGAATGCGACGATTCCCATAGGAGTTTCATAGAGCACTGACACACCTTTCCAACGAACTGAAGATCGACCAAATACGACATAAAACGAGGGAGTTACGAGCATTTTATTCGCATGACATGATTTCGAAAGATTGACGATCGAGATTGACAAACGACGATCAAAGGCTTCTGGCGCACTTTCTGGGTATCGGATGGCCTCAGAATCAGAAGAGACCTCCTCCGTTTTGAAAGCTCATCCAGTTACCTTTCCAACGAGCTGAACATCGTCCAAATCCGACCTCGGATGAGGGAGTTATGAGGGTTTTTGTGGGAATAGGAGATGTTGGGAATATTCTAGACCATTCACTCTCACCCCACTGTTGGAGGCCCAAACGGTCTCTGAATGCGACGATTCCCATAGGAGTTTCATAGAGCACTGACACACCTTTCCAACGAACTGAAGATCGACCAAATACGACATAAAACGAGGGAGTTACGAGCATTTTATTCGC
Source organism: Magnolia officinalis (assembly GCA_021015155.1). NCBI lineage: Eukaryota > Viridiplantae > Streptophyta > Magnoliopsida > Magnoliales > Magnoliaceae > Magnolia > Magnolia officinalis. The sequence continues at coordinate 49,375 of JAJHSJ010002719.1, forward strand.
ATGACATGATTTCGAAAGATTGACGATCGAGATTGACAAACGACGATCAAAGGCTTCTGGCACACTTTCTGGGTATCGGATGGCCTCAGAATCTGAAGAGACCTCCTCCGTTTTGAAAGCTCATCCAGTTACCTTTCCAACGAGCTGAACATCGTCCAAATCCGACCTCGGATGAGGGAGTTATGAGGGTTTTTGTGGGAATAGGAGATGTTGGGAATATTCTAGACCATTCACTCTCACCCCACTGTTGGAGGCCCAAACGGTCTCTGAATGCGACGATTCCCATAGGAGTTTCATAGAGCACTGACACACCTTTCCAACGAACTGAAGATCGACCAAATACGACATAAAACGAGGGAGTTACGAGCATTTTATTCGCATGACATGATTTCGAAAGATTGACGATCGAGATTGACAAACGACGATCAAAGGCTTCTGGCACACTTTCTGGGTATCGGATGGCCTCAGAATCAGAAGAGACCTCCTCCGTTTTGAAAGCTCATCCAGTTACCTTTCCAACGAGCTGAACATCGTCCAAATCCGACCTCGGATGAGGGAGTTATGAGGGTTTTTGTGGGAATAGGAGATGTTGGGAATATTCTAGACCATTCACTCTCACCCCACTGTTGGAGGCCCAAACGGTCTCTGAATGCGACGATTCCCATAGGAGTTTCATAGAGCACTGACACACCTTTCCAACGAACTGAAGATCGACCAAATACGACATAAAACGAGGGAGTTACGAGCATTTTATTCGCATGACATGATTTCGAAAGATTGACGATCGAGATTGACAAACGACGATCAAAGGCTTCTGGCGCACTTTCTGGGTATCGGATGGCCTCAGAATCAGAAGAGACCTCCTCCGTTTTGAAAGCTCATCCAGTTACCTTTCCAACGAGCTGAACATCGTCCAAATCCGACCTCGGATGAGGGAGTTATGAGGGTTTTTGTGGGAATAGGAGATGTTGGGAATATTCTAGACCATTCACTCTCACCCCACTGTTGGAGGCCCAAACGGTCTCTGAATGCGACGATTCCCATAGGAGTTTCATAGAGCACTGACACACCTTTCCAACGAACTGAAGATCGACCAAATACGACATAAAACGAGGGAGTTACGAGCATTTTATTCGCATGACATGATTTCGAAAGATTGACGATCGAGATTGACAAACGACGATCAAAGGCTTCTGGCACACTTTCTGGGTATCGGATGGCCTCAGAATCTGAAGAGACCTCCTCCGTTTTGAAAGCTCATCCAGTTACCTTTCCAACGAGCTGAACATCGTCCAAATCCGACCTCGGATGAGGGAGTTATGAGGGTTTTTGTGGGAATAGGAGATGTTGGGAATATTCTAGACCATTCACTCTCACCCCACTGTTGGAGGCCCAAACGGTCTCTGAATGCGACGATTCCCATAGGAGTTTCATAGAGCACTGACACACCTTTCCAACGAACTGAAGATCGACCAAATACGACATAAAACGAGGGAGTTACGAGCATTTTATTCGCATGACATGATTTCGAAAGATTGACGATCGAGATTGACAAACGACGATCAAAGGCTTCTGGCGCACTTTCTGGGTATCGGATGGCCTCAGAATCAGAAGAGACCTCCTCCGTTTTGAAAGCTCATCCAGTTACCTTTCCAACGAGCTGAACATCGTCCAAATCCGACCTCGGATGAGGGAGTTATGAGGGTTTTTGTGGGAATAGGAGATGTTGGGAATATTCTAGACCATTCACTCTCACCCCACTGTTGGAGGCCCAAACGGTCTCTGAATGCGACGATTCCCATAGGAGTTTCATAGAGCACTGACACACCTTTCCAACGAACTGAAGATCGACCAAATACGACATAAAACGAGGGAGTTACGAGCATTTTATTCGCATGACATGATTTCGAAAGATTGACGATCGAGATTGACAAACGACGATCAAAGGCTTCTGGCACACTTTCTGGGTATCGGATGGCCTCAGAATCTGAAGAGACCTCCTCCGTTTTGAAAGCTCATCCAGTTACCTTTCCAACGAGCTGAACATCGTCCAAATCCGACCTCGGATGAGGGAGTTATGAGGGTTTTTGTGGGAATAGGAGATGTTGGGAATATTCTAGACCATTCACTCTCACCCCACTGTTGGAGGCCCAAACGGTCTCTGAATGCGACGATTCCCATAGGAGTTTCATAGAGCACTGACACACCTTTCCAACGAACTGAAGATCGACCAAATACGACATAAAACGAGGGAGTTACGAGCATTTTATTCGCATGACATGATTTCGAAAGATTGACGATCGAGATTGACAAACGACGATCAAAGGCTTCTGGCACACTTTCTGGGTATCGGATGGCCTCAGAATCTGAAGAGACCTCCTCCGTTTTGAAAGCTCATCCAGTTACCTTTCCAACGAGCTGAACATCGTCCAAATCCGACCTCGGATGAGGGAGTTATGAGGGTTTTTGTGGGAATAGGAGATGTTGGGAATATTCTAGACCATTCACTCTCACCCCACTGTTGGAGGCCCAAACGGTCTCTGAATGCGACGATTCCCATAGGAGTTTCATAGAGCACTGACACACCTTTCCAACGAACTGAAGATCGACCAAATACGACATAAAACGAGGGAGTTACGAGCATTTTATTCGCATGACATGATTTCGAAAGATTGACGATCGAGATTGACAAACGACGATCAAAGGCTTCTGGCACACTTTCTGGGTATCGGATGGCCTCAGAATCTGAAGAGACCTCCTCCGTTTTGAAAGCTCATCCAGTTACCTTTCCAACGAGCTGAACATCGTCCAAATCCGACCTCGGATGAGGGAGTTATGAGGGTTTTTGTGGGAATAGGAGATGTTGGGAATATTCTAGACCATTCACTCTCACCCCACTGTTGGAGGCCCAAACGGTCTCTGAATGCGACGATTCCCATAGGAGTTTCATAGAGCACTGACACACCTTTCCAACGAACTGAAGATCGACCAAATACGACATAAAACGAGGGAGTTACGAGCATTTTATTCGCATGACATGATTTCGAAAGATTGACGATCGAGATTGACAAACGACGATCAAAGGCTTCTGGCGCACTTTCTGGGTATCGGATGGCCTCAGAATCAGAAGAGACCTCCTCCGTTTTGAAAGCTCATCCAGTTACCTTTCCAACGAGCTGAACATCGTCCAAATCCGACCTCGGATGAGGGAGTTATGAGGGTTTTTGTGGGAATAGGAGATGTTGGGAATATTCTAGACCATTCACTCTCACCCCACTGTTGGAGGCCCAAACGGTCTCTGAATGCGACGATTCCCATAGGAGTTTCATAGAGCACTGACACACCTTTCCAACGAACTGAAGATCGACCAAATACGACATAAAACGAGGGAGTTACGAGCATTTTATTCGCATGACATGATTTCGAAAGATTGACGATCGAGATTGACAAACGACGATCAAAGGCTTCTGGCGCACTTTCTGGGTATCGGATGGCCTCAGAATCAGAAGAGACCTCCTCCGTTTTGAAAGCTCATCCAGTTACCTTTCCAACGAGCTGAACATCGTCCAAATCCGACCTCGGATGAGGGAGTTATGAGGGTTTTTGTGGGAATAGGAGATGTTGGGAATATTCTAGACCATTCACTCTCACCCCACTGTTGGAGGCCCAAACGGTCTCTGAATGCGACGATTCCCATAGGAGTTTCATAGAGCACTGACACACCTTTCCAACGAACTGAAGATCGACCAAATACGACATAAAACGAGGGAGTTACGAGCATTTTATTCGCATGACATGATTTCGAAAGATTGACGATCGAGATTGACAAACGACGATCAAAGGCTTCTGGCACACTTTCTGGGTATCGGATGGCCTCAGAATCAGAAGAGACCTCCTCCGTTTTGAAAGCTCATCCAGTTACCTTTCCAACGAGCTGAACATCGTCCAAATCCGACCTCGGATGAGGGAGTTATGAGGGTTTTTGTGGGAATAGGAGATGTTGGGAATATTCTAGACCATTCACTCTCACCCCACTGTTGGAGGCCCAAACGGTCTCTGAATGCGACGATTCCCATAGGAGTTTCATAGAGCACTGACACACCTTTCCAACGAACTGAAGATCGACCAAATACGACATAAAACGAGGGAGTTACGAGCATTTTATTCGCATGACATGATTTCGAAAGATTGACGATCGAGATTGACAAACGACGATCAAAGGCTTCTGGCGCACTTTCTGGGTATCGGATGGCCTCAGAATCAGAAGAGACCTCCTCCGTTTTGAAAGCTCATCCAGTTACCTTTCCAACGAGCTGAACATCGTCCAAATCCGACCTCGGATGAGGGAGTTATGAGGGTTTTTGTGGGAATAGGAGATGTTGGGAATATTCTAGACCATTCACTCTCACCCCACTGTTGGAGGCCCAAACGGTCTCTGAATGCGACGATTCCCATAGGAGTTTCATAGAGCACTGACACACCTTTCCAACGAACTGAAGATCGACCAAATACGACATAAAACGAGGGAGTTACGAGCATTTTATTCGCATGACATGATTTCGAAAGATTGACGATCGAGATTGACAAACGACGATCAAAGGCTTCTGGCGCACTTTCTGGGTATCGGATGGCCTCAGAATCAGAAGAGACCTCCTCCGTTTTGAAAGCTCATCCAGTTACCTTTCCAACGAGCTGAACATCGTCCAAATCCGACCTCGGATGAGGGAGTTATGAGGGTTTTTGTGGGAATAGGAGATGTTGGGAATATTCTAGACCATTCACTCTCACCCCACTGTTGGAGGCCCAAACGGTCTCTGAATGCGACGATTCCCATAGGAGTTTCATAGAGCACTGACACACCTTTCCAACGAACTGAAGATCGACCAAATACGACATAAAACGAGGGAGTTACGAGCATTTTATTCGCATGACATGATTTCGAAAGATTGACGATCGAGATTGACAAACGACGATCAAAGGCTTCTGGCACACTTTCTGGGTATCGGATGGCCTCAGAATCTGAAGAGACCTCCTCCGTTTTGAAAGCTCATCCAGTTACCTTTCCAACGAGCTGAACATCGTCCAAATCCGACCTCGGATGAGGGAGTTATGAGGGTTTTTTGGGAATAGGAGATGTTGGGAATATTCTAGACCATTCACTCTCACCCCACTGTTGGAGGCCCAAACGGTCTCTGAATGCGACGATTCCCATAGGAGTTTCATAGAGCACTGACACACCTTTCCAACGAACTGAAGATCGACCAAATACGACATAAAACGAGGGAGTTACGAGCATTTTATTCGCATGACATGATTTCGAAAGATTGACGATCGAGATTGACAAACGACGATCAAAGGCTTCTGGCACACTTTCTGGGTATCGGATGGCCTCAGAATCTGAAGAGACCTCCTCCGTTTTGAAAGCTCATCCAGTTACCTTTCCAACGAGCTGAACATCGTCCAAATCCGACCTCGGATGAGGGAGTTATGAGGGTTTTTGTGGGAATAGGAGATGTTGGGAATATTCTAGACCATTCACTCTCACCCCACTGTTGGAGGCCCAAACGGTCTCTGAATGCGACGATTCCCATAGGAGTTTCATAGAGCACTGACACACCTTTCCAACGAACTGAAGATCGACCAAATACGACATAAAACGAGGGAGTTACGAGCATTTTATTCGCATGACATGATTTCGAAAGATTGACGATCGAGATTGACAAACGACGATCAAAGGCTTCTGGCACACTTTCTGGGTATCGGATGGCCTCAGAATCTGAAGAGACCTCCTCCGTTTTGAAAGCTCATCCAGTTACCTTTCCAACGAGCTGAACATCGTCCAAATCCGACCTCGGATGAGGGAGTTATGAGGGTTTTTGTGGGAATAGGAGATGTTGGGAATATTCTAGACCATTCACTCTCACCCCACTGTTGGAGGCCCAAACGGTCTCTGAATGCGACGATTCCCATAGGAGTTTCATAGAGCACTGACACACCTTTCCAACGAACTGAAGATCGACCAAATACGACATAAAACGAGGGAGTTACGAGCATTTTATTCGCATGACATGATTTCGAAAGATTGACGATCGAGATTGACAAACGACGATCAAAGGCTTCTGGCGCACTTTCTGGGTATCGGATGGCCTCAGAATCTGAAGAGACCTCCTCCGTTTTGAAAGCTCATCCAGTTACCTTTCCAACGAGCTGAACATCGTCCAAATCCGACCTCGGATGAGGGAGTTATGAGGGTTTTGTGGGAATAGGAGATGTTGGGAATATTCTAGACCATTCACTCTCACCCCACTGTTGGAGGCCCAAACGGTCTCTGAATGCGACGATTCCCATAGGAGTTTCATAGAGCACTGACACACCTTTCCAACGAACTGAAGATCGACCAAATACGACATAAAACGAGGGAGTTACGAGCATTTTATTCGCATGACATGATTTCGAAAGATTGACGATCGAGATTGACAAACGACGATCAAAGGCTTCTGGCGCACTTTCTGGGTATCGGATGGCCTCAGAATCAGAAGAGACCTCCTCCGTTTTGAAAGCTCATCCAGTTACCTTTCCAACGAGCTGAACATCGTCCAAATCCGACCTCGGATGAGGGAGTTATGAGGGTTTTTGTGGGAATAGGAGATGTTGGGAAATATTCTAGACCATTCACTCTCACCCCACTGTTGGAGGCCAAACGGTCTCTGAATGCGACGATTCCCATAGGAGTTTCATAGAGCACTGAGACACACCTTTCCAACGAACTGAAGATCGACCAAATACGACATAAAACGAGGGAGTTACGAGCATTTTATTCGCATGACATGATTTCGAAAGATTGACGATCGAGATTGACAAACGACGATCAAAGGCTTCTGGCACACTTTCTGGGTATCGGATGGCCCTAGAAATGAAGAAGAGACCTCCTCCGTTTTGAAAGCTCATCCAGTTCCTTTCCAACGAGCTGAAAATCGTCCAAATCCGACCTCGG
>JAJHSJ010000261.1:0-57344 GCA_021015155.1 Magnolia officinalis
TTTTTGGTTATGTATGCTATGTTCATTTGGCATCACGTGAACGTAACAAACTCTCCCCAAAATCAGTCAAATGTATGTACTTGGAATTGGAGAGAACTCAGAAGGGTTTTCGATGTTATGATCCGATCTCTTGTCATGTTCGGGTATCACAACATATTATTTTCTAAATATATTGTCTTTCATTCATCTATTCCTCCTCTGCACGCACCCAAACTCTCCTGGTCTTACCGCTTTTCCTGACATTCGTTTTGCCTCAAGTACACTCCCTCGTCCGTTGCAGGTTTACTCACGACGAACACGTACAAATCCACCACATATTCCCTCCCTTACTGTACATGTTGTCGATCCAGAAACCCATTTTGATACGTCGTTCCACTCGTATACATCGATAACCTGATTGCTTGATATACTCTGTCTGTCATGAATGCTACTCTGGATACTGTATCTATTCATACTTCGTACTCTTAGGCAGCACTCATGATTGTTAGAAGAAGACAATGGCAGAAGAACTTGCAAGCATTGGATGATAATCATATGTAGGACATTGTCACTTGACTCACTGACTACCAATTAATTGGTAGTAAATGGATTTATTCTATAAAGCTCAAGTTGACGGATCATTAAATCGATACAAAGCTCGGCTTGTCGCTCAGGGATACACACAGGAACATGAAATTAATTATGATGAGACATTCGCTCTTGTGGCCAAGATGAAAACTGTTCGTACTCTTCTACGGCCTCAAACAGGCACCTCGGGCATGGTTCCAACACTTTCACGATGTGTTACGGGTGCTAGCTTTACTTAAAGTGGTTATGACCCATCCTTATTTTGCGCACCACTGATCGCGGAATTGTTATTGTTCTCGTATATGTTGACGACCTACTCCTGACTGGTAGCGATGCTACTGGCACCTCGGCATTAAAAGAAGTTCTAAATCATCCTTCAAGATGAAGGACCTCGGCCATTTGACATACTTTCTTGGACTTGAATTTTACGTTCTAAATGTGGGATCCTAATCAGCCAACGTAAATATACCAAGGACCTTCTCGCTTTGGCCTCATTAACGGATCAGAAGACAGTTCAAACTCCATTAGAGCTTAATGTTCAATATGGCCGTGACGATGGTGATCTCCTTGCGCAGCCCACATTATACCGTCGTTTGGTTAGGAGTCTGGTTTACTTAACAATAACTCACCTTGATATTTCCTACGCTGTCCAAATAGTCAGTCAGTTTGTATTTGCTCCTCGGACTCTTTATATGACCGCGGTGTTGTGCATCGTACAATACCTACGTGGAACTCTAGATCGCTCACTGTTCTTCTCCTCTACGGCATCTCTGGACCTTCGTACTTATTCGGATGCTTACTGGTCTGGTTGTGCTCTCACACGAAGATCTACCATTGGATACTGTGTTTTTCTTGGCACTTCTCTCATCTCTTGGAAGTGTAAGAAGCAGACCACTATTTCCAAATCCAGCACGGAAGCAGAGTATCTAGCGATGTCAACTGTGAGTAGTGAGCTTGTCTGGTTACATGAACTTCTTTCTGACTTGGGCGTTCATCTAAAGAATCCTACTCCACTCCATGTAGATAATCTTAGTACCATTCAGATTGCTTCTAACCCTGTTTTTCATGAACAGACAAAGCATATTGAGGTTGACTGTCACTTCATCCGCGAGAAGTTTCAGTCTATGCTCATTTCTCTTCCACATGTCGCATCCCATGATCAGATTGTAGACATTCTCACGAAGTCTCTCACTTCTGTATGTCACTTATTTCTAGTTGGCAAACTATTACTTGTCGATAACCAACATTAGTTTGAGGGGGGATGTTAGACAGGCCACATGCCTTGTATACCTTGTATAGTTCATTTCCATAGATAAAGGATTCTGTATTGTCATTTACCTTTTATAGATGACTATAGATCTTTAAATATTCAACCCTTGAGGGTTGTTTCAAGTACAAGAAAACTACTCGTCTTCTCTCAGTTTTCACCCCAACCATCCATTTAGCAGCCATCTAATGGATGATTAAAGGCCAAATAGTACTTAGTTCAATTCAAATGAGAAAAATAAAATAAAATCAGATCCCTATCGACACTTGGGTTAATGATTTGGACAGCCAGATTGGTACAGAACAATGCCATTTGTACGGTTGATGAGACCCCACCATTTTTTAAATGGTGTTGAACTAACCCATGAATGACTAATTGCTAAAAACTTATTGAGAAATTTGGGACTGTGGACCCTACTTGTTATCCAGCTGTTTTATGAAACAATACAAACTTTGTTTAGGAACTTAGACCTGCTCATAGGGACTGCGAATTTGAGGATGAAAATACCCCTCCCTTCCTTTCGAAGACGAGCGCTGACACTCCTCCAACCGAGAGTTGTACGAACGGCTCAAAAGAGATCAAAGTTACATGGCCCCACAACTATGTATTTATTATATCCACAACGTTCATCCATATTTCGAGATCATTTCGGAGCATTATCCAAAAAAAAAAAAAAAAAATCATATCCAAAGATCAACTGGACCACACCACAAAGAGCAGCAGGAAAACTGATTTTCACCATTAAAAATTTTGTAGGGCCCACCATAACATTTATTTTCCATCCAATCTATACATAAGGTCACAAAGGCCTGGATGAAGAGGGAATTTTTTTTTCATAATGATCCAAAACTTCTGTAACCCCTAAAAGGGTTTCAATGGTAGACGTTCAATTCCCAACTGCCTTTTACAGTGTGGTCTACTTGATAGTTAGATCTGTCTTATTTTATGTCTCAAGCTTAATATGAGCTCGCCAAATAGATGGATGGTTTGGATATAACAGAGACCTCATGATGGGACCCATAAAAGGCGGTGGGGATTACAACAGCAAAAAAATAAAAAAAACTAAAAAACTAAAAAAAAAAAACTAGGAACCTATAGCTACGGATTATAACCGTAGCCAAATTCGTAGCCCCTTCTTTTTTGATATGTATCGAAGGTCTTTCGATATATCAAAAAAGGTCCCGAATTGTCCAGCGAGTTTGCTTGAAAAATCCTGCAGTTTTCCCTATGGCTACAGATTGTAACCGTAGCTATAACTGTAGTTCGTTGCGGTCTATGCATTTTTTATTTTTTAAAAAAAATTTTAATTTCTTTTACATGGAGAACTTTATTCTACCTACATTTTTCTCTAATACAAATTTATATAAATATTTATATATAAGCATATAAAAAAAAATTCCCTCTTTTAATTCATTTCTTTGTCTATTTATTCAACAAGCATATCTCCTAAACTAGAATGATTTACTTAATGTACAACATATGATTTTGGGGTAGGAGAAGCTAATTTAGCCAACAAACTTAGTTATTTTTCAAGATTCCATCAAGTTGATGGTCGAAAATCCATTTCATTCACTTCGTGGTCAATTTCAATCACTACGTGGTCAAACTGGAAATTGAGCAATGCAAACATAAAATTGAGCGGGGCAAACATGAAATTCAGCGGGGTAAACATTAAATTGAGCGGGGTAAACTAGAAATTCAATGGGGCAAACATGAAATTGAGCAGGGCCAATGAGAAATTCAGTGGGGCAAACATGAAATTGAGCGGGGCAAATTAGAAATTCAGTGGGGCAAATATGAATTTCAGTGGGGCAAACATGAAATTGAGCGGAGCAAACACGAAATTCAGTGGGGCAAACTAGAAATTCAGCGGGGCAAACTAGAAATTCAGCCGGGCAAACATGAAATTCAGCGGGGCAAACATGAAATTGAACGGGGCAAACATGAAATTCAGTTGGGCCAACAAGAAATTCAGCGGGGCAAACATGAAATTCAGCGGGGCAAACTAGAAATTCAGCGGGGCAAACATGAATTTCAGTGGGGCAAACATGAAATTAAGGGGGCAAATAGTGGGAAACAAAATATATCTGTGTTCCCTTCATTATGTTTAAGAGACCTTATGAACTAGTTAGATGGAAAATAAACATGTTAATTTTAGGAGCATTAGTCTGTCTGGAGCTCAGAACTGGCAGGGCAATACCTAATCTATCGTTAGACTTTCTTAACATGTTAGCGCCTCAAATGATCAAGTGTTGTGCCGGAGAGGGAAGCTGATTAGCTGGTGTACAGCCGCTGTAGGTACGTGTCGTTGGAAGAGGAGCACTGACGCTCCTCAATCTCCAAGTTGTATGAACGGTTCAAAGGAGATCAAAGTTACATAGCCACACATTGATGTATTTATTATATCTAGATTATTTTAGAGCGTTATCCAAAAAACTAAATCATATCCAAAGATCATCTGGACCACACTATAAATAGTAGCAGCAATAATGATTTTCACCGTTAAACAATTTATAGGGCCCACTGTAATGTTTATTTTACATCCAATCTTTTCATAAGGTCACAAACACCTGAATGAAGAGTAAAAACAAATTTCATACTGATCCAAAACTTTTGTGAGCCCAAAAAGGATTTCAATGGTAGGCGTTCAATCCTCTACTGGTTTTTACAGTGTGGTCCACTTGATAATTAGATCTGTCTTATTTTTCATCTCAAACCTTAAGACAAGCTCCCCAAATGAATGTACGATCTGGATATAACATATACCCCATGATAAGACTCACAGAACTCTCTCCCATAACCACTTCCCTATATAAAATGCATTCGGTCCCTAACATAGACCTCATGTTTGCCCCGCTCAATTTCATGTTTGCCCCACTCAATTTCATATTTGCCCCGCTCAATTTTCAATTTGCCCCACTCAATTTCTAGTTTGCCTCGCTCAATTTCTAGTTTGCCCCGCTCAAATTTCAGTTTGCCCCGCTCAATTTCATGTTTGCCCCGCTCAATTTTCAGTTTGCCCTGCTCAATTTCATATTTGCCCTGCTCAATTTTCAGTTTGCCCCACTCAATTTCTAGTTTACCCCGCTCAATTTTCAGTTTGCCCCGCTCAATTTCATGGTTGCCCCGCTCAATTTTCAGTTTGCCCTGCTCAATTTATAGTTTGCCCCGTTCAATTTTCAGTTTGCCCAGCTCGATTTCTTGTTTTCCCCGCTCAATTTTCAATTTGCCCCGCTCAATTTCATGTTCGCCCCGCTCAATTTCTAATTTTCCCTGTTCAATTTTCATGTTTGCCCCGCTCAAAGGAGATCAAAGTTACATGGGCCCCACAATTATGTATTTATTATATCCACAACGTTTATCCATATTTCGAGATCATTTGGGAGCATTAATATAAAAAAAAAAAATCATATCCAAAGATCAACTGGACCACACTACAAAGAGCAGCAGGAAAATTGATTTTCACCGTTTAAAATTTTGTAGGGCCCACCATAACATATATTTTCCATCCAATCTATTCATAAGGTCACAAAGACCTGGATGAAGAGGAAAAACAAATTTCATAATGATTCAAAACTTATATGACCCCTAAAAGGGTTTTAATAGTAGATGTTCAATCCTCCACCGTCTTTTACAATGTGGTCCACTTGATAGGTAGATCTGTTTTATTTTTCGTCTCAAGGCTTAATACGAGCTCGTCAAATAATGGATGGTTTGGATATAACACATACTTCATAATGGGACCCACAAAATGGCATGGTGATTACAACGGAAAAAGAAAAAAGAAAAAAGAAGAAGAAACCATTGAGATAGGGTCAGTGGGACCCTATAGCTACGGATTATAACCGTAGCCATACCTGTAGCTTCGATATATCAAAGATCTTTTGATATTATCGAAAAAGTCCAAAACTGTCCAATGAGTTTGCTTAAAAATCACGCAATTTTCGATACACTATGGCTACGAATTATAAACATAGCCAGACTACGCGGGGACAGTGTCGTGCGGCAGTCTGTGTTTTTTTTTTTTTTTTTTTGTTACTTTTGTGGGTCCCATCATGAGGTCTATGATATATCCAAACCGTCCATCTATTTGTCGAGCTCATATTAAGGCTTGAGACGAAAAATAAGATAGATCTAACTATCAAGTGGACCACACAGTAAAAGGCAGTGGAGAATTGAACGTCTACCATTGAAACCCTTTTAGGGGTTACAAAAGTTTTGGATCATTATGAAATTTGTTTTTTCTCTTCATCCATGTCTTTGTGACCCTATGAATGAACTTAGACGAGGAGGATTTCTCACAAACATCACAGTGGGCCCCCTAAAGGTTTCTAATGGTTGACACTTGTTCAACACTATTTCTTGTAATGTGGTGCACTTGAGATTTGGATATACCTCATTTTTCGTCTCATATCATAAAATGATGTAGAAAAATATATGAATGGCATGGATGAAAAGCATACATCATGGTGGGGCCCACAGACCACCGACCATCCACCATTGGCTGGTGGCAGGGGAGTACCCAATCCGTTTCCGTGAAAGGAGGGGTATTTTCGTCCTCAATTTACCGTCCTTGCGAGCTGGTCTAAGTTCCCAAACAAAGTTTGTATTGTTTCATAAAAACAGCTGGATAAAAGGTGGGGTCTGCAGTCCCAAATTTCTCAAACTTATTCCCTTGCACCAAGTACGCATGCAAATATGCACTCAACGGACCAATGCTCCTGATCACAGAACGTGGGCCCCACTCGCCACGTATGGATTTACCCGTGACAACGAGGAATATGCTATTCGATGGGAATGATCTGATATTGTGCCTAATTAAGTCTAATGACTTGATTGGGGTACACGTGGCCCTAACATGGGATCATGGCCGTCCATTCATTATCAGATTAGGATCTCATGGTCCACATTTTTTCCCGGATGATGAAGTGTACACGCCATCTATCCGCATGATCATTCATCTGTAATTACGATGACTTATCGTGATTTCTGACCATCACGAGACACATGCTCCGGGATGCACGTACATAGTCATGCGGCCATTTGAAATTTTGAAAGGGTAGTTATTAGATGGGCGGGTTCCGTACAACGCTTGATGTGGGAGGACTAGAAAATAGTACACGTGGCATATACAAGCTCAAAGTAAACGGACTAAAGTGTGAAAAAATGACAGGTGTGTAATTTTTTTTTTCCATTTAACCGTCCAATAAGAGCATATCAATCTAAAAGTGAAATGATCAAATAATTAAAATTTATAATTCTTGATACATCTAAACGGACACATATAATTTTTAAAGTGCTTATTTATCATTCATCACACTCTAGAAGAGTGTTAAAGTTTTTTTCTCGTTCTTACAACAGAGCACTTGCATATTTTTAATTTAACTGTCCAATAAACATGCATTAGATTACAAATAATTATAATTTTGGTTTACAATATACATGAGCTAGTACACATAATATTTATTTAATTTAACTTTAAAATAATGTCTAACTGATTACGTACCATCTAATGCGTCTGGCGCCAGAGTAATAAAGTTTCTCTCATTAAAAAAAAGAATGCGGGGTAATGACAAGGTAGTACACGTGGGAAACTTACAATAAATCTAGACCAACAATCTAATGGGACCTATAATGGATGGGTCACGTTTCAAAAATAGCACCCATCAGACAATCCTATCCATCAATTTTTCAAAGACATTGGATTGTCTGAGCTAAGTGTATTTCGAAATCATTTTTCATCCACTCTAAAAGATGGACGGTCCCGATCCACACAGTACCCTTTCCTATGTTACTTTGGCGAGATAGATATACCGCTTTCCTGTTCTGCCGACTCCGCTGTATAATCTTTTAGAGGGTGATAAGTTGCGTCTTGACGAGACTCGAATTCCGGTTTTAGAGCAAATCACGATTTTGCGAAATTAAATAAAGGAAGAATAAGAAGAGAAACACTTCGATACTCTTGCCGACTGTGAGAATGATATGCAGTTAGTAATTACTTTAAATTGCATTATGTGGCATATGTTTAATTCAAGTTAAACCGTCCACATTATGGGTTCCATCTTAGATGTCACAGAAATAAAAAATAATATATATTCGTTTATATTAATATCAGATTTTCTGATATTTATTGGATGGTTAAAATCAAAGATATTGAATGATCTCTTTTCAACAGACAAGTTCCTACCAATCAGAGTTACAGATTTTTAACTCAGTGTGATTTTTGTATGGTAACTTAGAGACAGTGGGTTTCATCATTTAATTGGTTTAACTTGAGTTACTAAATGACAAGTGTACCATTTCTAAGTGCCTGCTTATTAAGTGTCGTTGCCAGCCAGAGTATCAAATAACTTTTCTCTAGACTGCCACGTCGCTCTCCTTTCACGGGCCACGTCACGCTTCTTGGTGGAAAAATGAAAAAAAGATCTTTAGGACCTCATCTCTCCCGGACCGAATGTACACAATCTTGTGAACCTTATTCTCCCTACATGTGCCAATTTGTCGCATTTGTGAGGGATCGTCGCCATTCATCAGGTGAAACCCACCATTTAAGTACAGCATGTTGGAAATCAGAGCAATCTGGTCATCAGGAGAGCCACACGTGTACGTTGAATGGTGTCTCAACCTCCTGGACGATCTGGATCTCACACGCAAACTCCAAGAATCAGAATTGGATGTCTACTTCTATTTATTCAATTTATTAAAAAAAAAAAAAAAAACTTATCTTTCTACAAAACCAAACCGACGGCCCGTGTGGAGAGGGTAAACATGTGCGAGAGATCCTTGCCACTTATCAAGCGGTCTAAATGATGGGTTTGACCATCATTTTCATCATCTAAGCCTTAAACGTCCATCGTGGAGCCCATTTAAGGATCTTCTTGGACGTCGGATCTCGCACTCTATCTACACGTTTGAGGAGTGCAAGGATGTGCGAGTGAGGACCGACATTTTCTACAGCACCTATTGTAGAAAGCGCGTGCAACACTTGAGATTTTTGTAACCCAATGTGATGCGTGTGAACATCCACTCCGCATATCAGTTCAGTCACCTCATGTTCACTGTAATTAAAAGAAACAAGATCGATCCAAAGCACAAGTGGACCACCCCAAGGTAACAATGTAAAATCACGCCAGAAACCTCTAAACTCACTGAGTTTTGCCAATGTACGTTTCTCATCAAGCTTAAGTTTTTTGTATTTATCTTCATCCTGTCGAGGCTCGCCTGATGAACGGGTTGGATGGTATATAAAAAAAGCATGGTAGCCCCATGAAGGTTCCTATGGTCACCACTGTTCTCTGTAGTGTGGCCCACCTGAGTTTTCGATCATGCTGATAATTAGACCCAGATCCTAGAATGAGGTTTGAAAACTGATGGATCAAGTGGATGTCTCACACACATCACGGTGGGCCCACATATATGGATGTTCGACGCTCTTCCTACAAGTCTTGCAGAGGATCCCTTTCCTGAGAGTATGACGAACGTTGGCACCCTTTTTACCCCACCTCTGCTCAAGCAACGGCTGGAATTCAAAGATGAAAAACCAAAACCGCACCTAACCTGCTGCCGGAATGTTTGAAACTCGGAATCATGGGATGCACATGAAGCTACTTTTTCCGCCTACCGCCACTCACTTCCGGGAAATGAAAAGCGTTTTCTTTCCATCTTTGATATAACGAAAGATGAATTAAATAGAGTCGTCTAAAATCTAGTGCAGGTGCCCATGGTTTGGTGATACGGCAAGTTGGTCAGATGGGTCTAACCGGATGGCTGATAAATAGTCCATGTTTGATCGTTTCCCCTTTTCTTTTGAAACTACACCTTTAATTTGCTGTATTTTTCTTTTATCTTAGCCGTGTTTTTATTGGCTGCCCACCTTCGACGGTTGGGATCTTTCGATCCTAAATTTTCATGTGCGTCCCACATCCACGGAGTAGAATATATGATCAAAGGTTTTGATTACTGTACCATGGTCCCACATATATGGAATCCTCTACGAGAGAGGAAAAGATACATTTTGATGATGGGCAGGATGCTCGCGTGCGTGATTAGTCAAAAGATTAGGATGCGTATTAGATACGATCCCCGATCTAGACAGGTGAGTGTGGCCCTGACAATGGCCCCACCTCCATGTATTTGTTATATATCCACGTCACATCTGTTTTTCCAGCTCATTTTAGGGCATGGTTCCAAAGTGAAGTAGATATGGTTAGGAAATTTGATTCGATACACCGAAAATATAAAAATAAATAATTGAAAAGAACAATTTTATTAGGCTAAATCACGTATTTGATTTGATGGGAGAGATGGTGTGTTGAGATGATGAAATCGGACTAGAATGGTCCAATTTATATAAGCCTCAGGTTTAGACCCGTTGCTGTGTGGTATTCAATGGTCCAGAATATTTGAAAAACATTTCTGGCCATTATCCATTAATCTCATACGTTTCTAGTCATTAGATCTTTAGATCTGACTGTTGGATCATCCTGGCCCATCCGTTTTCGGACCGTTGTGACTTTTAAGGTAGCTATCCGTTTATAGAAACGGGACGTTTCGGATTTAAGATCCGATTGTTCTCAATCACCTATAAAACCTAGGCTCATTTCCAACTTTTCAGATCCACACCGCCCTAAGGCTCTGACCAGACTCACTGTACTAGACCCATCGCACCGTGATCGAAGTGTGCCATTTAGCGTTACTACAGCCACACTGCCCTCGCCTTCCCCTCGCCCGAACCCGAGCCCGCGTGTGCGTGCCCTTATTTCATCTCCTCCAAAAAGCTCCAAGTAAGAATACCCTTCTCAACATCTCATATGAACCACAAAATTATCTTTTGCATTTCTAATGTGGGACAGAGCACAAATACCACACTTTTTAATTCAAAAAATTCAAAAAGTATTTTGACGGAAAATTTTCGAAATTTTGAAAAATTTAAATTTTCATTTTTATTATTTTAAAACCACTGATTTTCAACAGATACAAATCTCAGGTGAACCACACAGTATCCCATGCAAATCTTAAGTGGACCACACAGTATTCCACCTTTAAGAACTTGGGCTCACAAAATTTTTGAATAACGCTGCTATTTGTGTTTGTCCTTCATCCATATCCGTGAGAGCTTATCAATAGGTTGGATGGTAAATAAACATTACGGTGGGCTCAAGGAAGTTTTTGACTGTGGGTGTTCAAGGACCTGCCATACATATATCAAGGTGGGCCCTGACCGGGGTCGCACCTTCTCAAGCCCAAAAGGTTACCGACATGAAATCAGGTCATGTAAAGCATTTCTTAGCCTGTACCACACGGAACCGAATTCGATGAGGCAAGAGAATCACGGAGTCTGTTTACATTAGGCTGTATCACATGGAACCGGATTCGGTGAGTCCAGAGAAAAACGGAGTCGGTGACATTGGCTCACATTTCGGGAAGCGGATTGCGTGGTGTGCTTACCTCCCTCGTGTGTTGACGCCACCAAGTTGTGTGGCCCCGGAATGATGTATGTAATATCCAAACCGTCTATCCATTTGGAGATATACTTTTAGAGCTTAAACCTAAAAATGAGTTAGATCCATGTCTCAAGTGGACCACACCACAGAATGCAGGGAGAATTGAATCTCTATCATTGAAAGCTTCCATAGGTTCAAAGAAGTTTAGGATCAATCTGATATCTTTTCCCCTTCATTCAGGTCCGTGTGACCTTTTGATGGCAAATAAATATCATGGTACGCCTCAGGAAGGTTCCAAATGTAGAAATCATTGTCTCGACTGCTTTGCTTCCTATGGTCTGGTTCACTTAAGCTGAGCCCTCAGAATTTGGTGACGTCAACACACCATGGATGAGGGGACCACACAACTATTAGCTTGATCGGAAACTCGTGGCCAATAAGAAGTTTTTAATGGTCAATTACCACTGTTTCCTGCTATATGGTCCACCTGAGATCTGGATCTACTTCATTTTTAATATCATTCTCTGAAACGAACACCCTGATCCATAGCTCAAGTGGTAGGTCTTGGCATCGATTCTCTAGTGGAGGTGGCTAACAGTGAAGTGTGATCTTACAGTGGGTGTACTAACAAGCTAACAAAGAAAAAAATATATATCATTACCTGAAAGGAGTTGTAAAAATGGATGGACGGCACGGAGGTAAGGTACAAACGTTACAGAGGGCTCTATGGTCAGGGATCCACCGAGGCCGCTCCCGTTTGAAAGTGTTTTGGTTCAGTATACGGGCTGGACAAATCAAATCTCGCCACGTCAGGACATCGGAACTCCATGTTTTCTTGCCTCGCCGAATCCGTGCTCGTCCTTAGGAAAACTTCGATGCTCTAGCATAGTATGAGTTTTGATACGCAGGCATTAAGAAATTGTACATGTCAGGCGCAAGTAATTATAATATAAAACTGTAAGATGGATCATAGATTATACGATTTGCACTGAGTTGGTTACAAAAATAGTTGATTGGTGGACGTTTAATTGACGGTTGAAATGAAAGTAGAAAAGTGTCCATTAATTAGATGCCAGGATCTTCAACCAATCCATCAAATTTAGCATGGGACACATGGCATGACACATCGGAGCCAGAAGAACCAAGTAGGGTAGTGCCATCTCTCCAGAGTACACACGCCAAGTTGAAATATCAATCATAACCTTTCATGCAGTGGACCCTACAATGGTTATCTAATAACTAACGATAAACACATCAGGATCCTTACTCTTGCTCGGGTTCAAGTATCCATAGGTGGTGAAATCCCACTACGGCGTGAGTGTGTGTGGGGGTGTGTGTGCGTGTGTAAAAAAATAAAAATAAAAAAACCATCGTGAACCCACTTCAAACCAACGGTCCAAAATAGAATTAGTAAACGGTCAACATTTAATGTGACAAAGTGTATAAAACTAAGGGCTACGGTTGTCTCACAGGTGAGACTTTTAAAACATGGACTATCCATGTTTGGGCTGACTATTTGGACCGTTTACACGTGAATTTAGAAACTAAAATACGATCACATACGGAAACGGATTGGCTACTCCCCGTGTCACGAGCCAATGGCTGATGGTCGATGCTCTGTGGGCCCTACTATAATGTATGTGTTTCATCCATGTCTTCCATCTACTTTTGCAGATCATTTTACGGTAAGAGACGAAAAATGAGTTATATCACATTTTTAAGTGGACCACATTACAGGAAACAGTATTGAATGAGCGTCGACCATTAAAAACATTTTGGGGCCATAAAAGTTTTGGATCAAGCTTATTTTTGTTTTTTCCCTTCATCTGGGCCTGTATGACCTAATCAATATATTGGATGTCAAATAAACAGTACAGTGGACCTTAGGAGGATTTTAATGGTGGATATCCAATCACTATTGTTTTCATGTGGTGTGGTTCACCTGAGATTTATATACCTCTAATTTTTTGGATCAAGCCATAAAACGATATGTAAAAATGGATGAACGGAATGGATGAAACAAATACATCATGGTGGGTCCCACAGAGCACCGACCATCAGCCACGGGGCTGGTGTTAGGGGGTAGCCAATCCGTTTCCCCACCTATGTACGTGAACTTTCCAAAACAGGCCATTTTTATAACCTCAATGCTTCACATGCGTAGAATATCTAATTCGTGCAAAAGGTAGGCCATAACTGATCATTATGGCGTTGCCCTTTTTCCACAGTATGATGTTATACACATGTGGCACGTTTGCTGTAAAGAAATGGATGTTGTTGAAGGTGCACACGCAGGGACTGGACGCAGATTGCGTCCTACCGCAGCCCGGACGGTAATCCGTCCGGGCAGGGCTATGTGGGCCCGCCGTGTTGTAAGTGTTTTATCCACGCTGTTAAACGTTTTTTTTCGATAATTTTAATATGTGAACCAAAAAATGAGGCAGGTCCAAGGCTTAAGCAGACCACAAAGTGGAGATTAAACGTCCACCATTAAAAACTTCTCGAGAGGAGCTGGAGAAGTTTTGGATCAAGCTGATGTTTGTGTTTTCACTTCATCCACGTCTAAATGACCTTATAAATACGTTGTATGGTGAAAAAAACATCACGTTGGCCCTTTGAAAGGTTGCAACGGTGGGTGTCATTATCGGTGCAGCTTCGTTTGGTGTGGTGCACTTAAGCCTTGGACCTGTCAAATTTATTGGCTCACATGTTAAATTTATCAGAAAAAAGAGTTTATAAAACACTTACAACACAGTGGGCCCCACATAGCCCTGCCCGGACGGATTACCGTCCGGGCGGGGGTAGGACGCAATCCGCGTCCGCAGGGACACGGATTCGGTAGTGACCCCACCAGTGCTGAAATCCGTGCTGAAAAAGCTCTATTTAGGCACTTCATTGATGCATGTATTTTATCATTGTCCGTCTACTTTTTTTTAGATATTTCAAGATATTAGCCCGAAAAAGAGGTAAATATACATATAAGGTAGACCACACATCTAAAAATAGTGGTGATTGAATGCCCACCTTTAAAAAGTTCATAGGGATCTCTTTAATATTTATTTTCCATCCAATCGGTTGATTAGGTCACGGAGACGTGACGAAGGGAAAACAAAAATATCAGCTTTATTCAAAAATTTTGTTACCCCTAAGAGGTTTTTAATGGTGACCATTCAATCACCACTCTTTCCTATAGTGTGGTCCACTTGAGATTTGGATCTACTTCATTTTTTGGATAATGCCCTAAAATGAGATGAAAAAAAATGGATAGACCGCATGGATCAAACACACATACATTATCGTGGGACTCACAGCACTGACTGATAACCGACCTCGGGACCTTATGGGTCACTGCCAAATACGAGTCCCCACTTGCAGCCGCTATATGTGACCATGTCACTAAGATTCCCAAATAAACATTCTAGAATCTCTGCATAGACATTGATTTGAATGGGAATTGTTATCCGCGACTGAGGGTTCAGTGCATGCAGCAAAGTCTCCTCGTTGGGACAGTCCTAACCGTTAAAACTAATGGTCAAGGAAGATGGAGGGCAGAGATTGGGAGAAAATGATCCTCCTTTCTTGGAAGTACTCAGGCCACGGTCCATAAATATAGAGTCCAACAGACGAAGGGGCTGGATCAATAGATCGTGGCTCCACTTGTACAATCTGAAAATTCAAGTACCTCGTGTATGTCATTAGGTCGAGGATGGACGCGGTTTGGGTAGTGTGGACCCACCTCGGTGTGAGGAGACGTGGCGATGGTGGAGATGGGCGCGGCCAGATCTACCGACGTGGGTGGGATCCCTGACCGTGGGGCCACCGTGATGTACGTGCCTTAATTACGAGCCGTCCCTGACCGTGGGGCCACTGTGATATATGTGCCTTATATCTACGCCGTCCATCCGTTTTGAAAGCTCATTTTAGGGCACGACTCAGATAATAAAGTAGATCCAAATCTCAGGTGGACCATAATACAAGAAACAGTGGTAATCAATCATTAAAAACTTTTCTTGTGTCACACAAGTTTTGGATCAAGATGATATTTGTATGGTCTCTTCGTCCGGATCTTTGTGACCTTATCAACAGGTTGGATGACAAATAAACAATCCGGTGGGTGTCATGAAGTTTTTAGTGGTGGGGATTCAATCAAGACTGTTTCTGTGGTAGGGCCCATCTAAGATTTGGATCTACTTATTTTTCGAAATATGCACTGTAATGAGCTTTTAAAGTGGATAGACGGTGTAGATAAAGGTACATATAAAGTCGGCCCCGCAGTTAGGTATCCACTGACCTTGGGATGCGGAGATCCACCCAAATTGCCTTCCTTTGTAATGTTTTCGGTGTACGCGGATTGGACAGTGACGCGGCCACTGGTAGGTGCTCGAAGAGCCTTTATGATTTATGTATTTCATCCACGCCGTCCATACATTTTTTCAGATTATTTTATTGAATGACCTCAAAAATGGGTTAGGTCCAAATCTCAAGTGGACCACATGATATCAGGAAACAGTGTTGACTGAACTTCCACCATTAAAAACTTAGTAGGAGCTTTGAATCAAGCCGATATTTGTTTTATCTCTTCATCCATATCTGTATGATCTAATCAACAGGTTGGATGTTAAATAGGCATCACAGTGGGCCCTATGAAGTTGTTAATGGTAGACATTTAATCACAGATATTTTCCTGTGGTGTGGTCCACATAATATTTAAATCTGACTAATTTTTAAAATCTGTAACTAAAATAATCTCAAAAATTGATTGGACGGCGTGGATAAAACATATACATCATGTTGGGCCCACAGAGCACCTGCCGGCGTTCGTTTTCGGTGGACGTGCTCGTCCGTCGAGGATCACACAATCTCACCTGCTGGTTAGCCCGCGTGTGTTCTGCGAGGGAACCCTAGATCCAAGACGTGAAACCAAACCATCAGATGGTGGAGAGGGATAAGTCCCGCTCGCTCTTCAAGTGGACCACATGAGAATGCTGAAATTGATGGATAGAGAAAAAGATCAACGTTCCATATTTCAAGCAAGCTTCTGGTCCTGATCCATGAACCATGATTTTGGGTGCAATAAATTAGGGAATGGCCTGACGACGGTTCTGATCTCTCACATGTGTATCACATTTACTCGTGTTCCACAAACGACACCCTCCGTCTTCTTCGCAGGAATCTCCCAGGCAGTGGGTATTTTGGCCCTCTTACAAGGAGAATATCGGAAGCGCACTTTTAAATAGGTTCCTCATTGCGAGGAACCGATTTCTGTTCATCTCAGCTCCCCGGTACAGCTGCCTAGATGCTGCCGTAGGATCATTAAAATCTAGACCATACATCTAAGTCGACCTACCCTTGCTTATCATGCAATCCTATAGATCTATTCTTGCATCCTTCAAGCAAACCTTAACATTATGGGATGGACGGCTAGAATCCTCTAAAGTATCCAAAGTAGTCCACAGTTCACCCGTCCGCAACCCATGGGCTACAAGCTGAAGTTACAGATGCCAGCTACTCATCAGCATGGTTTCTGTCATGTAATGGCCCACTAGATTGACGGTTGTTGAGTCACGATCAATCAGTTCTGTTAATCTCGGCGAACCCGGTAGGCTACCCTTTCAGCCGCCGAACGTCAACGGTTGGGTAGGAGACCGAACACGCTTTTTTGGTTGCCTCTACCACGTGGGCCTACCATTTATTAAAAACCATATGATGCGCGGTGGAGGACGGTATTCATGTCTACCGGGGCATTATGTGTACATAAGTGGTGCACCCATCCGATAATCCAGGCCGTCGATCGGATTGGCCCCAGGTATAATGCTCAAAAGGGACCACGTAAACCCCTGATCCCTATCTGGAAGCTGTAAAAGTTTCTGTCCCCAACCATCTAATTGGACTCTTTTTGATCGAATGCGAGCCATTGCTGATACCACCAATTGAATTATTAGGATTGAGCTATAAAGAATGAACGGTCTCAATCTAGTCAATTTGTCACACGTGTTCCAATGGCATGGAATCACCGTCTGATAAGGATCCCGTACCGGGATCAGATCGCTGGGTGCTAGCAATTTAGGATTATTTTGAGGAATTCCCGTTGTAAGAGTCACTGACGATTCGGATCACCCGATCATGGCCACGCGCCGCACTTGTAACAAGGCAGCAGACGGCCGAGTATCATCAGCGCGCGAGTAACATAAATTCATCTTGTTTGGACGCGTCGGAAATTTCAACGCACGAAGCTTCTAGTAAACGAGCACGCGGTACTGAGGCCCTTAGCCATCGGGTCCTTTTTGGGAGCGGATTGGCTGTGATTCGGAAATTTCAGAATCTTCGGCTTCAGAGAAAGGTATAGCGCTCCTCTTATTCGCGATCCTTGGGTATTTCAGGATCGCTTTTGTCTTCCTCATTTCAAAATAAGGAATCGCATTGCGCGATCTCCTTCTACGGAATTGACTTTTAGGGCTCCTTTCTCCCCAAGAAAAAACACTGTTTTCTCCAGATCGTTCAAATTTTCCGATCTTCCATCGTATTCCAGAAGCTCGTCGCTAAATTCGAGTTGACATTTAGAAAAACCGGCGATTCCACACGAATTTTCTTTTCTCGCAAATTTCGGAAAAGTTCCGTTCTTGTTTCCCCCCTTCTCTCTAGATTTCTGGAATTTAGAGAGTTTTAGAGAGAGAGAGAGAGAGAGAGAGAGAGAGAGAGAGAGAGAGAGAGAGGTTCGATGGTTGGATTTATATGAAATTTCAGAATCGGAGTCATATGAAGATGCGAATGGATCGAACTCAGTCATCCGAAAGTCGAGACGGGAGAGGAGCTCCGGTGGTGGCGATAGACTGCCTGACGGGAAGCTCGAAAGCCGACGAATGGAACGGCGACATGCTGCAGACGGGCGATATAGTGGAGGAGCTGAGGATCGGGAATTTCCTGTGCGAGCGATCGCCGTTCAAGAACGGAAAGAGCGGGGTCCAGAAGCTCTTGCACGGATCGTTCAAGAAAAACGAGACATCGATCCATGTTCGAGTCAGGCGCGGCCGAGACGAGTTCGTGGAGCTGCAGGCCTGCATCGTACCGATCGAGACGGCCGGAAAGAAGCAATATATGCTGCGGTCGATCGAAGACCCGAACTACGCGGTTGGATTCGTTGATCGGACGGAGGGCGAGTGCTTCGCTCTGCAAGGTAATCTCCTTTCTCTGCTCTACACAAACCCACCCCTTTTTTATTCCCTTTCTGGGTCGGTTCGTATGCGTATTACCCACCTTTCGGATATTTACATTAATGCCATTATCCTTTCAGACGATGAGATGAACCATAGACAAGCTACTTCCCCTGGACAACTTTTGCCAACACAACTTTGCTTGAATTTAACTACTGAGCCTTTTTTTTTTTTTTTTTTGGGCGGGGGGGGGGGGGATCTCTCTCTTTCGTCATTGTTACGGGTGATAAGTCCTCATGTGATTAAGTGAATGAAAAAACAAAAAAAAAAAAAAAAAACAAAACAAAAAAAAAGAAAGAAAAAGCCAACCGGCCTGCCTATATTGAATGCACATGTTCGACCAATGTGACAAGTGGACCAGCTAGAGTCTTTGGTCCAAGTCACATTCTTGGTGGGTCCCACCTGATGAATTGCTCCGATCCCATGACTCTGACAGGCTGGCACGTGTGCATGAACAAACCCCTACCTCACCACCCGCCTCGGCAGTGAAGATGCGGCGGGATGCGATTGGTGGGGCTGTATGCTGTCTGGGATGGGCCTGGCCTTTTTTCGAGGTTTTTCAGAGTACTTGGTCCATCTCTGACAGCATAATGCCCCACCAATCACACCTCACCACATCTCCTTCCACCGAGGTGGGTGGAGAGGCACTCACCTCCCAATCTGCGTCCCCTTAACATATCTTCTCTGGATAGAAAAACTGAAGAAAAACTATGCAGACGGCCCAATGATAATTAATTAGTTTATTTATTCCAGAGGTTTTGTCCCTTTTGTTTTTTTTTTCTTCTCTTTAGTTAAAAGTCTCTGATATGCATCTTTTGCTGGCGGACGCTGGACCCCACCCATGTGAACAGTGTATCCATTTCAAACGTTAATTTCCTGTAAACGGCATCCCTGTAACCCCAAGCTCTGTGTAGCCCACTTTGATGTCTCCCTTATATCCACTTGGTCCATCTGTTAGGACATGAGCGATGAGGCAGATCCAAAACTCAAAGTGGGCCACACCACAGGAAACAGTGAGGATGGAAACGCCCACCTTCCAAACCTTACTGGGCCCGCTGCAATTTTGTATTGTGGGTGTTCAATACCTACTATTTCATGTGGTACTGTGGCCCACTTGAGTTTTGATCTGCCCCATTTTTGGTCCACGTGTCTTAAAATAATCCAGTGAAATGGATGGACGGAGTGGATGTAACACAGGCATCACGGTGGGCCCCAAACAGCTTAGTGCTGCGGTAAGTTGCATAGTTTTTTACCCTCCTTTTTCAAAGATGTTATCTTGAAAAATCAATCACGATCCACGTTGCTGTACGTTTCCGCCAGAATGAAATCAATGTGTTTTCAAGTCTTTATAACGGAACCGCCTTTATCGTTGGCTACATATTTTATAAATGGAAACTAGGCCCTACAACGCGGTGCGCACTGTGGCTGTGTTTGTGTTTATTAAGTGCGACAAACCACCCAAAGTCAAGACCTTACCCAAAATTTCTTTTATAGAAGTGCGTGTATCCTTTCTAAAGTAGCATTGGTCATTTACACCCGTATGAATGATGAATGACAGGACCGGAATTCTCAGCACCGGTCTTAATACACTCGAGTATACGTGGGATTCATAGTGTTGTAAACGTTAAGGGCCTGTTTTGCCAACTGCATTAGGTGAGATTAAGGTGGATGGAATTGTAAAAGTAATAATAAATGTATATATAAGGTATTGTCCTGGATTTCCAATATTATGTTTGGAATGTATGCAAATTTCCTTTCAAATTACACTTGGGTAAAGTAAAAATTCATCATCCAAATTTCATCTCACACTTTCCAACATAAGGCTCATTTTCCAAAGCCTATAAAATTTATTTTAATCCCATTCCACACTCCTTCCAAACATATCATTCCCAATCTCGAGGTGGGATTAGCAATGCAATCCCATTTAATACAACTTAATACCACTGGCCAAACAGGCCCTAAATCTACTCTCTCCGTCAGCTTCTATCCTGCAGCAGGAATGGGATGCCGACCATAGGTTTGTTTGCGGGGCTTCCATGTGAACTCACCGGGGCACAGAGAGAGAGAAAAAAAAAGTCAGCTTCATAACAAACTCTCGGGTCCACACTATCTGAACTTAGCAGTGTTGGGAGCAATTTTACAGTGTTTCCATTAGTGTGATCCATGTGAGTTTTTAATGGGTCTTTGTACGTAGGTTCTCATCCGATGAATGGAGTGGACTTTACATAAGCACTATAATGGACCCCGTTTTAAACTGGTGTTGTGGACCATGGTTAAAAGACCCAGCAACTTGGATCGAGTCATCTATTGTTGAGTTGACTCAGGACTAGTTCGAGCCACTGGTGAATCGCCCGACTTGGCCATGGCTGGGGTGACTCATGGTGTCGAACCAGATTAGGTCCTACAGATTTCCAAGTTAAGTGGGATGAGTCACATGGGAGTGGGACGTCCGAGTCTTAAAACCATGAATGTGGACGATAACGGTCCAGAATGATATAGCGTGAAAGGCGCACACACTGAGTGAAGGTGCGAGGCACATTTGTCATGAAAGCGACACACACCCAGGTTGGATATATGGTATTTTCTTGCCGTATCATTTCATTTGTCTAACATTGAATAAATGGTGGCGTGCATATGTTTTTTTCTTATTTATGATGATTGATGATCATAGGTTCGAGAAGCTCAAGGGTAGCGTGCGCGCTAAGCAAGGCTCAGCTTCAAGACGGATATGTATCGTATTCGTGGGAGAAGAAGATGAAGGAGACGCTGCCGGTTCCAAATTCCAGCTGCTTTTTATCTCTTCTAGTCCTTCCCAAGTCGTCAGATCGGGTTACTTCCCGTTACAATGACCTTGAAGATACGTTGGCCAGGGCTAATGCATGGCTCAATGCCTCTCAGGCGTCCGGCGTCCCCATTGTCTTCATGAACGTGCAGACTGAGTCCCTCCTCACTAAGGTAATGAATGAACACTACTTCGTGGGGTGTGGCACTGGCATCCACGTTATATTAAGAGAAAGACAAAAAATGCTGATATTGCGAACATGTGCGGGCGCGGGTCTGGCCAATTCATCCAGTGCGTCCCACCATGGACATGCGCTGTCGGTTTATTGAAAAATATAGACCGATGGTGATCGTTTTCTTTTCCTATTTTTCTTCCCGTCCATTTTTCTGGTACGCGTGTGGCCCACGTCATCATATTTCTGGGCCTGGGTCGTAATGATGTATGGCGTGGATTTTGATCAGGTGAATAACCTAGCACAACCTGTAGGGGTGATGGTGCCTAAGAGGTGCCATGTCCCGTACAGAATTTTGGTAGACACGAGCCTACCAGTCAAACTCAGTTGATCCACACGCATATAAACCCACGAGCCCACAAGTCAAAACTCAAGTAGATGCACACGCATCTAAACCAGCGGACATGACTATTGATCGTCACCGGGCGACGTCTTAGTTTTGACCGGATGTTCTTAACCATGGAATCAACAGCCTTGCTTTCTAGATGGTTTGGTTAGTAAAGGCTATGGCAACGGTCCACAAAAGAGTCCAAAGATCGGATGGCTAGGAGAATATGGTCAGTACAAGTACAACGTTTTGGGTTATTGCCCATCCAAGAGATGTCCATTCTGACTTGGATCAGTAGGGACGTGGCTTCAGTGTATCCCTCGCTGTGGGGCCCACCTTGATGTATGTGCCTTACATCCATGCCATCCATCCGTTTGCCAGCTCATTTTAGAGCATGATCCAAAAAAATGAAGCAGATCCAAATGTCAGGTAGACCACACCACAGGAAACAGTGGTGGTTGAATACCCACCGTTGAAATTTTCTTGGGGCCACCAGAATGCTTACTTACCATCCAACCTGTTGATAAGGTTACAGAGACCTGGATGAAGGGACCACACAAATTCAGCTTCATCCAAAACGTTTGTGGGCCACAAGAAGTTTTAATGCGGTCAAATCACCACGGTTTCCTGTGGCATTCTCCACCTGAGATTGGGATCTGCTTAATCTTAGGATCATGCCTTAAAATGAGCTGTCAAAACGGATGGATTGCGTGGATGCAAGGCACATACATCATCATGGTGGGCCCTACAGGGATCCACCGAAGCTGCGTCGGATCAGTAGGCGGGTGCAACTCTTGAACGGTCCAGATGCAGTGTCTTGGTATATAGTCCATTCACACGAGCATTGTTTAAAGACGGTTCTCGCAAATACAAAGCAATTCTAATTTCCAATCCACACGGGTCATTACTCATCCATCGGTGGTGGACTCACAACACTTTCAAATTACTCATGCATCCGTGATGGACTCACAATAGTTTCAACACGAAGTCCTGGTTCGACTACCTACAGTCTTGAAATCCGACTGTGACCGTGACTGTGGTATGAGTGAAAAAAAAGAGATGTGCGGACTGTGAGGGTCTGGACTGAGCCAGAGTCAGCCCAAGGCCAACCAGATAATTAATTGGGCGAAGTTACTTCGGGACTTTTTCTATGCCTCAAATCAGGCCTAATCCAAAATTTTGCAAAACTTTGGCCCGGCCCGACTGATTTGTCAATCGGGCTTCAAATGCACACATGGGCCTCAATTAAGGCCTGATCTCCGCTCATATTGGGCTGGGACCCAAAAGTCCCCATACATGTTTTTGCTGAAGGTTTTTTTTTGTATTTCGGTTTGTGCATAAGAACTCAATCGTTTTATCTTTCTTGTAACAGATCTCCGGAGAGACAACTTCTGTGACTGTCAATGCAGGATCGTTGTCTGACCTTTCGAACATCGCAAACGCAAGCCTTTACGGGTTTGAAGATTACCATGGGGTCGACATCGGAGTGGTGAGAGCGGTCCGCCTATGGTTTGCTCCGATTGTGGAAGTCCCCGTGGAGATCAAACTAAAAGAAGGCGATTCAAGACTCGGGTTTGCCATTAGCCGCACTGAAGAGGTTTCATTCCTTCCCTTACTGTTAAACACTTATTTCAGCCGAATTTTCAACATCGATAACGTTTTGCATTTGATGCGTGCACCAGTTCATTCCTTTCCCAGCCATGGATGGGCCCACTAGATTACATGGTCTATCTGGTGAGCCCACTGTGGATGTTCACAGTATGGAAAACGTAGCCATCCTATCAACGAATTTCTCCTTGTTTTATTTAGGTCCTTGCTCAGTGAATTAATGTGACTGAATGGATTCCCATGTTGTCCCACTTCTCTTTTGAAAAGCCATTTGTTTCCTTCATAATAGATGCTGAAAATTACAACACAATGGTTTTTTGAAAGGTGTTGAGAAAGGAAATTCATGTCAATGTCTTGAAACTAGAAAATTTGTTTCATGTTGTTACTTGGGAATTCCTATCAATCCAATCTTCTCTTCTTCTTCTCTTATTGCAGGGGTTCATCTACATTTCTTCTGTGATCGAGGACGATGAAAAGGAGGCAACCGCTTCATCCCGATCAGGGCTCAGAGAGCTATACAGGGAAGCAGTGAGAGCATCTAAGCTGTTGGTGATCTCAAGACTGGCCAATGAGAAAATCCTTCCTTGGATGGTGTCGTCCACTGGGGCTATCCGATGCTTCGACACCGTCCCCTCAGCCAGAAGTTGTCTTTGCACCGCCACGCACTGCGGCCGATCCAGATCCATGTGTTCCTGGGGACAGGGGACTGGCCGCCCAGAGCGAAGGTGTTGCCCGACCAAGGGCTTTCTCCCCACTGATCATGCCAACGCCGCCAGAAACTCATTTTCCACGGTTGCCGAATGACAGCCAAGCTCCTACTGACGGGTCGGGGCTCAGGCTTGAACGAGACACTGCCGGCGAGCTATCTTTTCGGTTCCATGATTTCTCTCTTGGGAATAATTGGGTGTGAACTTCCATTTCTGGTTTTCACAGAAAAGAAACATGTGCCAAGGTGATTAGGAGTTCAGCATCCAGGTCACTCATCTGATGGTGGGCCCTGCGAACTCTCCCTGGCCTGGAATTCAAGATGGCCCATCATCTGATGAGACCATTGGATCACTTATTTTGTAACCCTCCATTATCTTATATACATGAATGGAGAAACCTGATTTTGGGACATGGCAAGTTCAGTGGGGATCCGTGCGGCTCCTGCCTGATGAATGAACCTGATGTCACGGATATGTGTGTGTGTTGGCTCGTGTGTTGTGGATCATCATCTTCAATCTCTCCACGCACCTTTTTAGTGTACAGATGAGATCTTGTGGAGTAACTTTCTCTATGTTTAGGACTTTAGGATGCTGGGTGTGTTGAGAATACGATTGTTTGAAATAAAATGAGTATATTTCACTCACTCCTTTTATGTTGATATATGGTTGAAGAAAGAAACCAAAAAGAAAAAGGATTGTGCTTAAATTTTTTTGAATCACTAGGGGTCGTTTGGCATCTGGACTTGGATTTCTGATCCTACGAAATCCAGAACCAATGTTCGGCGACTTGGATTTTTAATTTTTATATATATTTTTTTAAAGTAGAAGAATTAAAAAATAAAATAAAAAACCACTAATAATATGGAATTTATATCACCATATTTTTTTCAAAAACTTCTTCTAACTCATTAATCAATATACTTATCATCCCGTACCTTCCATCTGGGCCACAGTGTGAGCAAATGGGCATGTGGCTCTAGCGAGCCCCATGGTGTTTATGTAAAATTCAATCCAATCACTACGTAGATCATGAGCCCAAAACTCTTCTCCATCTGGATCTAATGATTGAAAAAAAAGCATACAGGTCAACACTTGCCCTCCAATCCATTTCGATTAGTATAGCCCACCCAAATTATGATGGGTGTAATTTTTTGGGCCATAGGTTTTTTTTTTTTTTTTTGGAATCTAATGGTTTTTAAAGGATTTCATATAATTATTACTGTGGGTCATTTAAATATAAAGGGTGGTTGATTCTCTCCCATTATTACTGGAATCACATGCCAGCTTGATTTTGTCTCTAGGTCTAAATGTGGATCTTACGTAAATTCAACAGTAGAGTCCATCAAATCAAGAGTGGCATCCAATAGATTTTTGGTGGGGTCTACCGTAATGTATATGCGAAATCTACTCTATCATTAGAAGCAAAGAATCAAGCTGACTTGTGATTCATGTGGGCCACGCTAAAGAAGACTGTTCGAAGAGAGATTACCCTTCTTAATTTTTCCACTGTGATGATTATATAAAATCCTCTCCAGCTATCAAATGTCATACCAAATTTTTGGTTTTAGGTTTGAGGGCTAAAAATCGGGCCCGATCTCTAATTTAAATGAGCCATAACAATACAAATAATTTGGAGGGCCATCGGTGCCTTGTACATTGTTTCTAATTATATGGTTTACTTGAATCATAAATTGAGGTGAGTCCTTGGCTTACCCTGACGTGATGCACCTAATGGTTTGGTTGGATTTAACATAAACATTGTGGTGGGACTCACTCAAGTAGTTGACCCATTTACTCGTCCGTTCAACTGTCCACTGAAGACATGCAACGAAAGATAACGTAACCATAATTAAATAGATTTGAGAGAATTAGGGCTGTACACGAGCAGAGTTAGCTTAGTAACTTGCTCGACTCGACTTGAAAAAGCTTGATTCGGCTTGGTTTGAAATTGAGTTTGAGCCGAGCCGAGTCCGTGCTGAGGTCAGCAAGTGGCTGAGTCAAGTCGAGTTGTGCCAAGCTCAACTTGGATAGACTCGTGTACACCTCTAGCCGGAATGTAAATTGATCTCGGACCCATTTATTATGTGCGCTGTAGTTCAACTATCCAGTAGATAGGCTCTTTCTTTCTTTTTCTTTTTTTTCCTTACTGTGTGCGCACACACACCCCCACACACTCACGCCGTAGTGGGATTTCACCACCTATGGGTACTCGAACCCTTGACTTGACTAGTGTGTTGAAACTCTTGAGAGTCTACCACCGGAGCAAGAGTAAGGACCCATCCAGTAGATAGGCGCGAATCTGGCCAAGGTCATCTGCATGGTGGAACCCATTTGATAGACGCGCGTGCGAGGCTACTATTATTGAATCATGAATAGTTTTCACATGACAAGTGTCAAACGAGAGTCTCCTACTTCATGCATAGGAACTCATGACAGACGTGTGTATGCCTGGCTGTTGATGGACACGGATCGAGATCACATTCAAGGGCCCAACTACTCCCATTTCATGTGGGGTCCGTACGTGAACCCGGCGAATGCGAACAAGGTGTTGGGGGCCTTGCACAAAACCTTAGGATCTAGCCTCTCGAAACAAATCAGAATTATATAATAATAAAGCAATGAAATAAATCAAAGCATAAACCACACCACACAAGAGATTTTTACGTGGAAAACCCTCAAAGAGGTAAAAACCATGGGACCTCGTCCAAATTAACAATCCACTATGAAGTAGAACGTTACAACCTTCTTCACTCACGCAAGAGTCAATAAATAATAAGAGAAATAAAGAAAATGGAGAGATCTAACCGATTACGAGGACGTGGAAGCGCTGAGATACCAAGTGCACAGTAGATCACCTCTACGAGCAGAACCTCCCTTCCACAAGCTTCCTCTCTCTCTCTCTCTCTCTCTCTCTTTTTCCCTTTCTCTCACCTTTTTGATAGCTTAAACCCTTTAGCAAACCCTTGTAAAGCTTTAGGAAACCCTCTTGTATATTTTCCATACCCTAGAAAACCCTAGGGACTTCCTATTTATAGTTTTAGAAAATTCCCTTCCGCATCCTTGTTGCGAAAGGACTCAAAAATCCGCAATCCGCACAAAATCGCGGAACGAATCTGCGTAACCTCGACTAGTTGAGTGGATCCCTCGACCGGTCGAGCGACACCTTCGACCAGTCGAGCACATCCCACGACCGGTCGAGTACCTCAGAAATCCAAAACCTCAACTCACTAGACTTTGAGTCGAGTCCTGCTCAACTAGTCGTGCACCAGCCCTCGACTGGTCGAGCAAAGCTCACGATCGATCGAGCACGAGAAAAAACCTCCATCAAATCTCTCCCTTTTTTACCCAAGAGGGGTTCACCTTCTTCAAGTCAGCCAGGTTTCTACAAACCTCAAACTCGCCCTTGAGCAAAGCCTTGGTCATCATGTCTGACCTATTATCGTCCATGTGGACCTTCTCAAGCTGTAACACATTCTGTTCCAAAGTATCCCTGATCCAGTGATATCGAATCTCTATGTGCTTCGAGTCGGAATGCTGACTTGGATTCTTGTTCAAGTATATAACACTTTGACTATCGTAATAGACCACGTGTTCTTCCTGCTTTAGGCTAAGTTCTTTTAGGAACCTTTTCATCTAAAGCATCTCTTTACATGCTTCTGTGACTGCAGTGTACTCGGCCTCCTGTAGCTTGCTCTACCAGGAGACCGCTCCCCCTGCAAACGTGAACATGAACCCCGATGTAGACTTCCTAGAGTCTATGTCACCTGCCATATTTGCATCTATGTAGCCCTCTAACGCAGATTTATTGTCACCATAGCATAGGCTCAACCTGGATGAGCCTCTTAGATATCTCAGTATCCACTTTATTGCTGCCCAATGCTCTTTACCAGGATTGACAAGATACCGACTGACAACACCAACCGCATATGCTGTCTGGGCGTGTGCACACTATAACATACATCAAACTTCCTACAGCTGACGCGTAGGGATTTTCTACATCTCTTCCACTTCTGCCTTCATCTTGGGACACTGCCTGTCGCTTAATCTGAAGTGACCATCCAGTGGAGTACTGACCGGCTTCGTTGTATTCATATTAAACCACTATAGAATTTTCTCAATATACCGCTCTTGTGACAGCCAAAGCTTCCTGCTACTTCTGTCACGGGTTTTCTTTATTCCTAAGATCTGTCTAGTAGGGTCTAAGTCTTTCATCGCAAAAGACTTGCCCAACTCCTATTTCAGCCTGTCGATCTTCTTGATGTCTTTTCCCATGATGAGCATGTCATCAACGTATAACAACCGAACTAAGAAATCACCATCTGAGAACTTGCGCGTGAACACACAGTGGTTCGAATTCGTTCTGTCATACCCATGCTGTGTAACATGAACGAGTCGAACTTCTTGTACCATTGTTGTGGAGTTTGTTTCAGCCTATACAAGTTCTTCCTCAGCCTACACACCATATGCTCTTTGCCCTTGACTTCGAACTTCTCTAGTTGTTGCATGTAGATCTCTTCTTCTAGGTCACCATGGATGAAGGCAGTTTTAACATCTAACTGCTCTATCTCCAGATCCATACTAGCCGCCAACCCAAGCAACACCCGTATGGATGTCATCTTCACCACTGGTGAGAATATCTCCTCGAAGTTTATGCATTTCCTCTTACCAAACCCTTTCACCACAAGTTTGGCCTTGAACCTTGTCTGTGAATTCTTCTTCTCAACTTTCTTTCTGAACATCCACTTGTTATTCAGAGCTTTCTTGCCCTTAGGCAGTTTCACCATATCATAGGTGTGGTTCTTATGCAAGGATTCCATCTCCTCTTGCATAGCTTTCAACCACTCCTCTTTATGCTCGTCGGATAGGGCCTCAGAATAATCTTCTAGCTTTCCTCCATCAGTCAGCATAATGTACTCATGCGGCGAGTACCTCTGGACGGTTGTCTGTCCTAGATGACCTCCTCACCTGTGGCTCAACAGGTGGATCAAGCGGGGGTTGCTCCCCTGGTCCATCTTCTGAAGGAAATCCCTCGTCTGCTGCACCTTGCTGTACTCCCCCGTCATCAAGCACTACAGGAGGAATAATCGGATCCATGTCCTCTAGCTCACCCGAACTACGCTGGTTCTTCTTTGGCTTACCAATGTCTTTTATACACTAATCTTCAAAGAAAACCACATCTCTCCTCATGACGAGTTTCTTCTAGGTTGGATCCCACAATCTGTAACTGAACTTTTCATCACCGTACCCTAAGAACACACACTGCTTGATCTTCATATCGAGCTTGGACCTCTCATCCTTTGGTACGTGAACGAATGTCCTGCATCCATACACCCTGAGATGGCTATACAATGAATCTTGTCCAGTTCACACCTTCTCAAGTACTTCTCTATTCAACGGGGCTGATGGAGACCTGTTTATCAAATACATTGTTGTGTGCATTGCTTCTCTCCAGAATGTCTTGGACAACTTTGCATGGGATAACATGCATTTGATTATCTCAACAATGGTGTGATTCAATCGCTCAGCTACACCATTATGCTGGGGGGTCTTGGGAACCGTCCATTCATGCCGTATACCCAGGGATTTGCAGTACTCATGAAAGTCGCCAATGTATTCACCACCATTGTCAGTGCGGATGCACTTCAATGATCTACCTGTCTCTCTCTCGACCATAGCATGAAACAATTTAAACACACCAAAGACCTCGTCCCCAAATCCTCCTAGATGCATCAT
Source organism: Magnolia officinalis (assembly GCA_021015155.1). NCBI lineage: Eukaryota > Viridiplantae > Streptophyta > Magnoliopsida > Magnoliales > Magnoliaceae > Magnolia > Magnolia officinalis. The sequence continues at coordinate 29,879 of JAJHSJ010000261.1, forward strand.
CTATAAAAGTGACAAAATACAAGCCCCACCTAAGGTTTTTGTCCTCATAGGACCACAAACATCAGAATAAACCAAATCTAATGCATGCACTTTATTAACATAAAAAGCAGATTTAATAAATGGAACTTTATGTTGTTTCCCTAATAAAAAATCAAGACAGGTTTTGAGAGGTGTACCTTTCACGTCTGGAAGGAGCTGCTTCCTTACTAGTAGTTGAAGCCTTTTTTCACTCATGTGCCCTAGACACCTGTGTCACATGTCAATAGCTGAATCTTCCGTTGCGTTCAACCCACCCTTGCACACACTGACACTTGATTTGTAAAAGGTGCAACATTTCTTTCCTCTGGCTGCGATCAACGAACCCTTGATGAGCTTCCATCGCCCACCAGCAAATCGGCTTTCATAGCCATCATCATCCAATCTTTCCGTCGACATTAAGTTGAGGCGAAGGTTGGAGACATGCCTCACATCCTTGAGAACTAATGTGCAGCCCACATTGCTCTTCATACAAATATTACTGACCCCTACGATCTTCGATACGCCAGAATTTCTCTTCTTCACAATCCCATAGTCACCTGACTTGTAGCTTGTGAAGAAGTCCCTACATGGAGTCGCATCAAAAAAAGATTCCAAGTTTATCACCCAGTCGGTGTCTTGACTCGTAGCCGTGAGACATACATCGTAATCTGCTGAAAGAATAATTACAAGGTCGCCATATGAGGCAACCGCAGTGGAATTTGATTCATCTTCCTTTCCTTTTCCTTTCTTGTCGTTCTTAGCCTTATGACATTCATGCTTATAGTGGCCCTTCTTGCCACAATTTCAACATTCAACATTTTTTCTGTTACTTGACTTACCTCTTGATTTATCTCGGGCCTTCCCATAATTCCTGTTCTTTTCTCTCCCCCGTTCCTGTGTCACAAAAGCCTTTTGTTGAGTAGACACCTGAGAATTCCTCCTTATTTCCTCATTAAAGATACAACTGGTTACTTGTTCTATGAATATCTTTCTGTCTGGCACGGAGTTACTTAGAGACATTACCAATGTCTCCCAACTGTCGGGCAATGAATTAAGCAATAACAAAGCCTGCAATTCATCATCCATGACCATCTTCATAAAGGAGAGTTGGTTCACTATATTATTGACCTCATTCATGTGCTCGCCCACAGAACCACCATCCTTGAACTTGAGATTCACAAGTCGCCTTATCAGAAAACACGTGGTGGAATACGGAATAGTCCAACCATTGTCTAATAAACCCCACCGCTTTTCGGTCCATCTTCTTCCAATCATCATCAGACATATCCTTGGATTTTGCTGATATGTATAAAATTTGAGAATACAGGTTCTTGTAATAAAGCAAGTCCTCCATCTTAGCCTTCTATATGGTCCAGTTAGAACTATTGAGGCTAATCATCCTTGATGAGCCACTTTCCATAATTCAAACCGATCCTACCCGTTCAATGAACTTAGCTCTGATACCACTTTGTTGGGGGCCTTGCACAAAACCTTAGGATCTAGCCTCCCGAAACAAACTAGAATTATGAAATAATAAAGTAATGAAATAAATCAAAGTATAAACCACACCACACAAGAGATTTTTATGTGAAAAACCTTCAAAGAGGTAAAAACCACGGGACCTTGTCTAGATCAACAATCCACTATGAAGTAGAATGTTACACAAGGATCTATAGATCTTATATTACTCAAGTACAATGCAATGACAAAAAACAGTAATAGAGAGATCTAATCGGCAAGAGAATAGACAAGAATGTGGCTATTTTGTGGTCTATTTGAGCCTTGGATATGTTTCCATTTTGGGTAAATGCCCTAAAATGATCTGATAAAACGGATGAACGGCATTGATATGATACATTCATCATGGAGGGGTCCACAGAGTTTACTAAGTACGCAATCCGCTTTCAACCATTCGGAATGCTTCTTCGGTGGAGCCCACCGTGATATATGTGTCTTGTATCCACTGCGACCATCTGTTTCGGTAGGCATGAGCACAAAAATGCAGCAGATCCATCTCTCATGTTAACCACACCACAGGATCGGTGGTGATTGAACGCTTATCATTAAAAACTTCTTAGGGCCCATTTGATCGGTCGGATTGGAAGGGATTGGATGGTAATGGAAGGGATTGGAAGTTAAATCCCGGGAATAGCCGGGCCTGCCAAACACAGTCGGTGATATGATCCCAATTCCATGGATCTTTAGACAATCCACTGACAACACCATCATTACCTTTAAATCCCATCCAATCCATCCTAATCTGTTGAAATTTACCTTTAAATCCCATCCAATCCATCCTAATCCGTTGAAATTTGCCTGGGGCGTGTTTGGTTGGTGGGATTGGAAGGGATGGGAAGGTTGAATCCCCGGATTGGCCGGGCGTGCCAAACGGACCGGGTATAGCAATACAGGGATATAGTAATCCCATGCATCTCGAGACAATCTACTGACAACACCATCATTACTTAGGAATCCACGCCATCCACCCTAATACCATTCAATGCCTTCCAATCCACCCGGCCAGCGGGCCATTAGAGGATAATGGAATGATTATTTGCCATCCAACCTGTTTATAAGGTCAAACAGACCTGTATGAAGGGATGATATAAATATCAGCTTGATCCAAAACTTTTGTAGAACATAAATAGTTTTTAATGGTCATTCTCCACTTTGTCCTGTGGTGGGGTCCACATGGGATTCATGTCTGCTTGATTTTGGGATCAACCTTTAAAATAGGCTGGCGTAATTGATGGACGGCGTGGATATAAGACACATGCATCACGGTGGGCTCCACAATAAGGGAGACCCGCGTCTAACCATTCCAATGTCCATAGTAAGGTTTTTCTCGAGTCAAGAGACTCGAAAAAACCTTTGATAATCTGGCTGAGTGCGAAGGATGATACGCAGGCACTTAGAAATTACTCATTAAATTGCATAGGTTTCATATAAGTAGCTCTAGTTAATATTCAAATTATGTGTGCCATGTATCATAAACAAAAAAACGACGCTTATTTGATCATCTGATTATCGGATTTGGACATTTATTGGACGGTTGGAAATGAAAAACATCCATTGCTCCTATTACAACAAACAAGTTGGCACGAATCAGAGGTTAAAATTGTTCAACAATCTAGTTTTTGGAATTTTAATATAACAATCCATTGCTCCTATTACAACACGTGGGTTCCACATTATCTGAGTGCCTGTGTATCAAGCGTCATACTCCGCAGAGTATCAAATAACTCACCGAGAAGAAAAGCAGCGATTGGCGCGTTGTCTGCTCAAGGATTACAATCCGTGTGCCTCTGGTCGGGTGAATCTCAACCGCTCATTGTATTTCAAATCGGACGGCTCTCGAGAATCCCCAAATTCCCAAGGGAGAAATTTTCATCTCCCGCCTAGTAGAAGCTCTCACAAATAAATACCCCCAAAGGCTCCAAATCGTTTCATTGCAAACACTTTTCTCAAATCTCGAAGCGTGTGAAAGACCGAAAAAGCAAAGGGAGATCAATGGCTCGCACGAAGCAGACGGCCAGGAAATCGACGGGAGGGAAGGCTCCACGTAAGCAGCTGGCAACGAAGGCGGCGAGGAAATCGGCTCCAGCGACGGGAGGCGTGAAGAAGCCGCACCGATTCAGGCCAGGAACAGTGGCCCTGAGAGAGATCCGAAAGTATCAGAAGAGCACAGAGCTTCTGATAAGGAAGCTGCCTTTCCAGAGGCTCGTCCGTGAGATAGCTCAGGACTTCAAGACGGATCTGAGGTTCCAGAGCAGTGCTGTCGCTGCCCTTCAAGAGGCATCCGAAGCCTACCTAGTAGGCCTCTTCGAAGACACCAATCTCTGCGCCATTCATGCCAAGAGGGTCACCATCATGCCCAAGGACATTCAGCTCGCCCGTAGGATCCGTGGTGAGAGGGCTTAGATGATTAATGCTTATGATATCTCCAAAGCTGCTGAAATTTTTAGGGTTTTCTTAGTTTTTATCTCCTTTTTCTTTGTTACATCTTGTAGCAATGTTGGATGTGGATGTAGATGCGTTCTTCTTTCGTAACCCCTTTTGAAATTTACAGTGAAATGGTTTATTCAAGTGTTAGGCGCTTCTCTCTCTCTCTCTCTCTCTCTCTCTCTCTCATTTTTTCCGCCTCTATGAAAATTGGAAGAGGCATGTGTTCCAACATGGCACACGTGTTGATCTATACTGTCCGTAAGATGGGTCTGATTAAATGAAGTATGGGAGCTGATCTCCGCTGCCTTTGTACTACCCAAAGGCAGGGCTGTCAACGGGCTGGGCTTGGGCCTAGAAATGCAAATCCGGCTTGAGGCCCAGACCGAACATTTTATACTCTGGTCTGAATAGCAGATCCTGGCCCGTTTAAGAAATAACATTTGTTGCGCTCTCTACTTAGGCCCGTGCATGGGACAGTCCAGGTCGTGGAAAGTATTCTTTATTGACCTCTTTTAAAAACAAACTTACATTAGATAGATGGATCTAACCGTTACTATCTTTAGATCAACTTCTATGCAAATCAAATGTATAGGTATTGTTATTGGAAGATTCGAGCCGACTGCAATTGGAGGACTATGATTTGCCAGTTAGATCGGAGAGTCCGAACCCCATTATAATATGAGGGAGGTAAGATAAGATAGGTGAAGCTCCCATTTTCAACCGTCTTTTTTCCAGAGGCCGTTGCTGAAGAATGCCTGGAGTTGTGTGATTAACTTCGAGCGGATATCCATCATAAGGTCGAGAATAAATAACTGCATCATTTGCGAACGATCAGTAGTTTGGGGCAATGTTGTCATTTCGGTTTGATTGAGTCGAGGCATCCCCAAGAGTAAAAGTTTCACGCTCTAAGTGAAAAAACTGCTGTATAGGAATATGTCCTCTTATCTCGCCCGCAGATACGTACGCCGCAACACATGATCTGCGGATTTTAGGCAATATCTTCGTGATCCGTGGAATCTTACTGATCGTGCCGATATTATCGAATGGGGATCGTGAGGTGAAAAGGTATAAATGTCACATCATTCTACGACTACAGGTACGTAACACGAGCATAGTCCCTTCTCTCCAACTTAGAACTAATTCCAATGCCCTGACTTAGGCATCGGAGGGTTCCCTGGCTTAGCCGGGGTCTCCATTGCTCACGGTTTTTTGTGCAGGGACCCAGGTTCATTATAGATCCGAGATACGGGAAAGGGGGAAGAAGGCTGATCGAATTTTGACCTCAACAGGTATGATTATTGATACAAATTCATATAGTTATAAAAAAGACTAGACTGTTCCAAATGATAGGAACATCTCGGGAAGAACAGCGGATAAATAAGAGTTATTTGTGGGGATTTATTGTATCTTGGGTATTTTATTAGCTCATAGTAAATGCTTGGAAAGAGCTCTTTTTGAACTCATTTAAAAATGTAATTACATGATTTGGCATGGGCTGATATGATTCCATAGATTTATGAACCTCTAGTAACCCATGTTTTGGGATGAGATTTATGCCTGCAGTTTATCTAAGTCGTTATAACCCTGTGAATCATTTGTAAATATCATGGTAGGCTCCTGGAAGGTTTCAATGGGGATGTTCCGTTCTCACTGTTTCATGTAGTGTGGCCCACATGAATTGAATTGTATGTGCCTTGTTTTTTAGGCTCTTATCTTTTTACTGTACTGCAAAACTGATGTACGGTGTGGATTTGTGATGGGCATATTCCACCGTTATTTATATATTTTATCCACTCCGTCCATTCATTTTATCAGATAATTTTATGGCTTCAATAAAAACATTAAGCGTATCAAATCTTAAGTGGACTACACCACATGAGGCGGTGTGAATTGAATGTCTACCGTTGACAAATTCTTGGAAGGGCATAGGAACTTTTTATCATGATGATATTTGTGTTTTCCCTTCATCCTCGTGTGATCTTATGAACAGGTTGGATAACAAATAAACATCACTATAGGCCCTAGCAAGGCTCCAATGGTGGAAATTATTATTACCATGATTTCCTATGGTATGGTCTACTTGAGTTTTGGATATGCTTAAATTTTGTGCTCAACGGCTAAAATGAGCTGGAAGAATGGATGGATGGGGTGGATAAACCACATACATTTACGGTGGGCCCAACAGAGTTACTCTGTTGGATAAAAGCATACTGAGCTTCACCGTTTAATCCATGTTGTCCATGCATTTCTCTAGATTATTTTACGGTATAAGTCCAAATCTTAAGTGGACCATGCTAATAAACACCTGCCATTAAAAACTCCTCGTGGGCTACAAAAGTTTTGGATCAAGATGATAATAATTATGTGACAATGAATAGATTAGATGGAAAATAAACATTATGGAAAGCTATCAGAATTTTGTAATGGTGGGCATTCAATCAACACTTTCATATGGCAGCACTATTTCCTATTGCGTGGTCTGACTTAGATTTGGATCTCCCTCATATGAGAACCCATGCCTTAAAATGACATAAAGTACCCATTAGTCATATGGACCGTGTGGATAAAACACAAACATAATGGTGGGTCTCATAAAGTACCCATTAGTCACATCCTTACTACAACGCAATTGGCATAAAGAAAAAACTTTTTTTTCCAATATATATATATATATATATATATAATAATAATAACATCCCAGTAATAAAATTCTTCTACTATCTATTTAAGAATTTAATTGGTGGGTACTTTTTTCATTTTAGAAAAAAATCATAGTTTAAACTAACGGAAGTTGTGGCAATAAGTTGATTAAAATTTTGAGGTATTATTTTGTAAAAGTTTTTAAAATAAAATAACAAAAGATAACATATTATTTATAAGAATACGGTGAAATATATAATTATTGAGTACATGCATATATGCTACTCTCACACTCCAATATACATTAAAAAAAAAAAAAAAAAACTGCATACACAATGACATATTGCATTAAAATGCAAATCCTGAAAACAAAACAACGTGAATCAAGACTCCCATCTTATCACTTTTCATAAAGCAAGAAGTGGCAATGGATGTAGGCGGGCCACGGGAACACAAACCAACGGCTGGGCCCGATAGAGGGTCAGCCCGGGTGCCACCGTCATATCAATCGGGCCACCCTCCTCTTCATCATTACCGTCGATCTTCAGCTTGAAGCATTGGATCATCGCTGCAATCGTCGTCACGATGAGCTGTACAGCCAAGGTGTTGCCTGGACAGCCCCTCCTACCACTTCCGAATGGCAAGAAATGATAATGTTGGCCCCTGAGGTCTATTTGGGCCCGTCCGTTATCATTGATGAATCTCTCTGGAAGGAATTCTAGCGGGTTTTCCCAGTAGTTGGGATCCCTTCCAATGGCCCAGATGTTGATGAAGAGGCCCGTTTTAGCAGGGATATCATAGCCATTGATCTTGCAGTCTTCGATTGATTCTCTTAGGATTATCGAGTCAGTTGGATGCAATCGAAGTGTTTCTTTTACTATTGCTTGGATGTATGGGAGATTGGGGATGTCGGATTCTTCCACCACCCTATTCTTTCCAACGACTGAATCGATCTCATCCCTTGCTTTCTTGATTACCCTTGGATTCTTGATGAGCTCTGACAGTGTCCATTCCATTCCCAGTGCTGTTGTAGCAGTTCCCGCCACAAAGATGTCCTGCATGGTCGTTAATTTATATTTATTTTTTAAGCATTGGCTTTGATCCCTTGCCAGATGATCTGAACCCTCCATCTGGTGGGTCTCGTTACAGATGGTCCATGATGTGCATTGATAATCCCGGCCATCGGATTAGTGGTACTCGAATTGACGGTTGAAATAAAGAAAGTTGTCCTCATTTAATTAGAAATACATCTGAACCGTCCGGTTTGAATGCCATTAATCAGATGGACGGTTCATGATACCCATTATAATCGTGACCATCCAAAATTAGATGTATGAGTGGTACTCGAATTGGGCCATGGTGCATCTACGGTGGAGTCTCCCTGATGAGCGGATAGGATCTCGCTCATGTGTTCCACTCTTGGACGTAGATAACAACCAGTTTGTGCGGTTGGGAGTGTCCAAGACAGTTAACACAGGAGAGCTTGAAAAGGTGAATCTCGGTACACGTGCCATAAAATGCACACGTTGCGTTTGCTAGATCCATATCAATCGTCTCATGTATGTAACTTAGGCCACGGTAGAATGAGAAAAGTGGACAGTTTAAAAGAAAAACACTAATGGTCTATTATTCTCAACGTGGCTGTCTACTTGATGAATAGACGGCCCTGATTCTCGAACATGAAATTTCTATTTCAAGGCCCATAATCACGTAGCTTAAATATGAAAACATGTACCAATTAATCAGTCCCGTATGCGGCGACTCACCTCTTGTTTCTTTATTTCTTTTCTAGATTTAGAACACATCAATCTCCAAGACATGTGGAATGATCACAAATGGTATTCTAGCTTTGTGGGGCCCACTCATGATGTATTTGTAGATTAGACATGTGAATTTGGTTTATCGTACACTTGAAGAATCTCCTCAATCCAAAAACTTGGGTGGGACACCACATGGAGCAATGTGAGAATGTACAATCACGCTTAAAACATATGTATTCACATGGATTGGTCCATTCGAGTTAGGCCTAAAACATAGGTATTAGCTAGGCCCATCTTAGTTTTGGAATGACTTTAGTTTGTGTCCGTTTATTCCAGCCACACAAACACAATCCAGTAATTGCAAGGGACATGGATTGGGTAGTGACCCTGCCACAGGCCAATGGCTAGTGGTTGGTGCTATTGGCCCCACCATGGTGTACATGTTCCATCCATGACCGTTCATTTTCTAGATCATTTTATAGTATGAGCCCAAAAATGAGGTAGATATAAATCTCAAGTGGACTACATCACAGGAAATAATATTTATTGAATGCCATCACTAAAAACTTCTTAGGGGCAAAAGAAGTTTTGGAGCTGATATTTGTGTTTTCCATTCATCCAAATTTATTTGACTTAATGGATAGGTTAGATGTCAAATAAACATTACAGTGGACCTTAGGTTTCTACTGGTGGACATTCAATTACTATTATTTTCTGTTGTGTGGTCCACCTGAGATTTAGATCTACCTCATTTTTAGATCAAGCCCCAGACCACTAGCCACTTGGCTAGTGCAGCTAGCATCGCTAGCCAAACTGCATCCATATGCGAGTATGACACAGGACATGTTATGAGTGAATTTATGAAGGGTTAGAATAGGAAGAAATCAGGCAATGTGTACTATAACTTTTAACAACTCTAATTTTATAATTAGTTATTGAAATTGTGCGCATAATATATATTGAAAAGTTAATATTATAATGATTTTTTGTAAGTTTTAAATTTTCTACTCACAGTTATGTTTAATACTTGGTTAAGACGTTATTTTTAGTAAGCTATATACAAACCGCCATAATTCAAAAGTTATTATTATTTGTGTTATTGGAAAAATGTAGCTAAATAAAATGTATAGGATAGATGAGCTGAGCAGCGAGACTCAGTGACTTTATATATTTCTTGAGGGCCAAAAATCACTCCGACCTTTGGTATTGGCTACTTTCTACATCGACCTAAGTTGTCACTTTGGCTCCCCGACCTGACCTTAGGTACCGACTTCAGGTACCAACTTCGACTTCAGATACCGACCTCGACCTCGGAATAGAAATATCTGAGAGAATCTTTCAACATATAAAGATAGGATCGATTCGACAAAATTTTAGCAAAAAATAACACTGATAGAGGTAAAGTTGGATATATTCTTGAAGTTAGAGTCTGACTTCAATGCGGGCCGCTTCGACATATCTCACAGATCTACTCAGATATGCAAGCTGCCTAGCTAACCTATAAATATATCATCTTACATAAGAAAAAGATACAAAAAACTATCCCGATTCTACTACGTCTATTGTGAGTCCATACACTTGACTTAGGCATCAAAGGGTCTTCGGCCTTAACTGACGCCTCATGTGTTTTCTCTTGTTCTCCATTAAATTGCAGATACTCAGCGGTTTGCAGGAGGTGAGGCAAGATCGACTAGCTTTGAGCATCAATAGTTTGGTTCTGTTTATGGGAACGAAACAAAACCACTTTAAAAGTTCCCTTTCCATCAAGAGAATCATCAGCCTTTCATCTACTCATTAATAGCTAAAAGAAAGAAAAAGGATTTGGTTGACTTTACTGAGCTAATACCCATACCAGAAGATCACCCCAGATCTTCAGCCTGACCTCCCTTCACCGTTGGTTGCGCAGAGGTCTCGGAATCGAGGAGGGCAACTTGTTTTTGTAAAAAATCAAGTTGAGGCCCTGGTCATAAATGTCGATCGAATCATGCGCATATTAGAACGACAATACTCCCTCCCCGACCAGGGCGTGACATCGGGAGTAGCTTCCGCCCAGCCTTAACCTCTACAACTGCCTTGCGACTCATATGTGATGAAGGATCGATCGACACGAAGCAAGTGAATCCCTGCGCAAACCGTGGAAGTAACCGAGCTCTCCAAGTCCGATCTACGCCACGCCCTGGAGAAGAAGAGACGCGGAAAGGCTCCCGAGGCTACAAAAGAAAGCAAAGTCCCATCGGAAGCAGAGCTGATGGAGATTTGAGACTAACTCAGAGACATCCTGCAGGCATACCGAGCGAAGGCCCCCTACCTCCATTGATACATTTCTAGAGGAAGCCGAGCCCCCATTTATGGACAACATCATGAGATCCCAACTGCCATATAGGTTTCAGATGCCCCAAATTACCCCATATATAGGGTCGAAAGACCCGGCCGAACATCTAGAATCTTTCAAAGCCTGGATGGAGCTCCATGATGCTTTTGGAGCCGCAATGTGCAGGGCATTCTCCTTGACAATGTCAGGAGCTGCGCAGAAATAGTACGGATACTTGAAGCCGAAATCCATCAGTTTCCTTCACTCAACTTATCAAGACTTTCATTACTTAGTTCATCGGTGGGAAAGATAGGAGGAATCCATCAACCCAACTCCTTATGATCACTCAAAGGGAGGACGAGCTGTTAAGAGACTGCATCATCTATTTCAATGATGAAGTTATCCATGTCGATGGTTACTCCGACCAAATAGTTTTCATTGCCATGGTAGCCGACCTTAAACATGGAAAGTTCTTCTTCTTTATTGGTAAGAACCCCTCGACTTTCATCGTTGACCTACTTAACCTATCTACAAAAATATTCTAACGCCGATGATGAGCTGATCTTTAGTTCACAAAGAGCTACTCGAGGAAGAAACAATTCGGCTAAGGATAAGAAGCGAAAGGAAGAAAGGGGAGCCCTCTATCCCTACCACTAAAAGAAAGGAGGATGATCAAAACCAAGGCTAGTGTACCAACCGACGTTCGGAAAGTCGCTTCCATTGGTACACTCCCTTGAACACTAAGCCGGAGTAGGTACTTAGGGAAGCTGGGTTAAGCAAGGAAACTTGATGACCGAGCTGAACCGGTCAACCAAGCTTGGTAATAAGGCTTATCGGCAAACCCCAATCTTGATCTAGGGTACCGACTTCGACCTCAGGTACTGAGGGACATATCGACTAGAAGACATGAAGGCGTTACGAGAGACATATCAACTAGAAGACATGGAGGGAAAGCTCTTACCTCACCCATGAAACGCCGCGCATCTAAATATCTACTACCTATAAGGAACTTCGACATGTGAAATGATTGTGCTTAACTGATTGCCTTGGTAGAAGCTACTTGTGCTTGACTGTGAGAAACCTCCCTCAGTCAAAGGGAAGAAAGTTCTCCTATTTATTTATACTATTTTATCTACCGTTTTTATCTATATGCTTGACCGTGAGTGACCTCCCTCAGTTAAAGGGACGAAGGTGCTCTTTCTTGTTCCTACGATTTTTCATACTATGCTCGTGACTTATACGTTCGACCATGAGGAACCTCCCCCAGTTTGAAGGGAAAATGTTCCTCGTTTTTAATATCTTGTTTACTGGTTTCGCGACTAAAAATCCATGCTCAACTATCGACTAAAAATCTACATGTCAACTATCAATTTATACATTTAAATATTGTATCTACTAATTCACTTGTGCCATCCCTTTCTAATTCTTGCCATATTCATTGGGCAACAAAATTGAGAAACATACATGGAACGAGCTGACCTTTTCTAGTTAAATAATCAAGACTCATCGCTCATACATTAATTCAAAAGTTATTTGCCGAGCTCATAAAGTATAGAGCTGAGAAGTACGAGGGCCACTGTTATGGGTAAAATGGAGTTAAACAAATGTATGAGATAGATGAGCCGAGCATCGAGACTCAGTGATTTTATATATTGCTTGAGGGCTGAAAAATCATCCTAACCTTTGGTGTCGACTACTTTGTACCTTGGTCTCAGTTGTCACTTTGGCCTCTTATCTGACCTCAGGTACCGACCTCGATTCTATTACGTCTACTGTGAGCCCATACGCTTGACTTAGGCATCGAAGAGTTTTCGGTCTTAACCGGCGCCCAATGTCTTCTTTTGTTCTCCATTAAATTGCATATGCCTATTGTGAGTCTATACGCCTGATTTAGGCAACGGAGGATCTCCGACCTTAATCGGTGCCCCCAATGTCTTCTCGTGTTTTCCTTAAATTGCAGATACTTAGTTGCAGCTCATAGGAGATAGACCAGATTTGAGCATCAACAATTTGTAAATTTTATATTTCTTTATAAGGTTTAATTAAGAGTGTCATATTTTCTTAAAGTCCTTGTTTGGATAGGTAAGAGTGTGAAAGGAGTTTTTGACATGGATGAGCATGAAACCTGAGAAGGAAAAACGGATACCAGCATTACGTACCCGAATAAAAGCCTTGATGTGCTCTTTCTTCAGCTTCATTTCTGCACTCTCATCCTCGGATATCTCAAGCAAAATATCCATCAGATCCTTCACACCATCCTTTTCCTTCTTTTCTTCATGTTCTCTAACAATCTCCTCCATGATCTCATCAAACCTCTTATGGGTCACCTTCATTCTCTTCCCCAGCCCTTGCAAATCCATGTCACGGCACAATTTGATAAAATCCCCGACGTTGAGTGCCATGAGCAGCTTAGACACCTCATCAACCAGCCCCCCGATCTCCACCCCCTCTTCTTCCGTCCCATAACACCGCCGGCTCATCGACATCCTAGATATCACATTACCCACCATCAGCTTAAGTTCTTCACTGACATTCACTGCCTTGACACCATCTGAAGCTCTCGACAGCAATAGCAAGAACGTGTGCATCTCTTCCCGCCTTATGGGCAGGAAGTTCCCGAGGCTGCGGCCGCTCAGGAGCTCAGACATGCAGAGCTTTCTCATGAACTTCCAGTAGGGGCCATAGGGAGAGAATGCAAAGCCATGGCCGCCATATCCAAGGTAATGGTTTGCGAAGCTTTGAGGACGGGACGAGAAGGCGAGCTCATGGGTCCGAAGGAATTCTCTTGCTGCTTCTGGGGAGGAGACAACGACATGAGGGACTGACCCAAGGCGGAGGCTTATGATCGGACCATAACGTTGGGCAAGTTTGCAGAGAACATGGTGCGGGCTTGAACTAAAGAGGTGCATGTGACCGATAATAGGTAGGGCTAGTGGGCCCGGTGGGAGGTGACGGGTCTGGGGTCGGGTCTTGGAGAAGAAGGTTTGAGCTAGGAAGGTGGCGATGAGGGAGATAAGGAAGAGAATGATGTAGGATAGAAGGGCCATTGCCTTAGTGCACAAGGTGCGCAGGTTTTGTGCAAGGAGAGGTGAGCATGGGCATGGCCATATTTATAAAGAAAGGATACAGGACACCTGAGATGGATGGTTTTCCAAATAAATCTTTGAGTATTTACTTTTCTTTTTATTGTTCTTCTCTTCCACAGACTGTATTGCAACTCTCATGAAATTCATACTTCATTAATGATCCTGACCATTCATTTTAGGTCTGGATGCAATACAGTCCCTTCCAGAGACTGTATTGCAACTGTAAAATGGCCTATAATGATCTAGTAAAACGGATGGACGGCATGGATAAGGCATATACATCACGGTGGACCCCACATAGTTTACTCCGTATGCTATGTAGGCAGTATACGTCCGTAAGTTGCTAGGTCTGGTACGGCCATTTCTAACATAACACCAATATCAGCGACAAGACTGTATTGGGATCCCCGTTGTATGTGTTTAATTATCCACGCCTTCCGTCCATTTTTTAAGCTTATTGTAGAGTATATCTCCAAAATTGAAGGATATCCACGGCTCAAGTGGACCAGACCATAGGAAATGGTCCCATAATGACATCCACCGTTGAAACTTTCTTAGGGTTATAGTGATGTTGATTTGTCATCCAACCTGTTCACATACAAGGGGAAAACCTAAATATCAGCTGCCGCTATGAAGTTTTCAACGGAAGCATTGGATCCCCGTTGTTTCCTATGGTGTCGTCTACTTGAGTTTTTTATTTGCTTCAATTTCAGGCTCATGCCTAAGATGAGTTGACAAAATGAATGCACGGTCCGGATAAAACACATACATCACAATGGGCCCCAATGAGTCCAAACACCAGGCGGGTAGTTGGCACTGCGGTCACCACGGTCAGAAACACGTATTACATGCTACTGGACGGTGCTCTGTGGGCCCCACCATGATGTATGTGTTTTATCTACAGTCCATCAATTTTTTTCATGATCATTTAAAACATGAGCCTAAAAATGAAGAAGAAGATTAAAATATTAAGTGGACCCACGGAAGGAAACAGTGGTGATTGAACACCAACCATTAAAAACTTGTTGGGGGTGCAAAAGTTTTGGATCAAGCTGATATCCGTGTTTTCCCTTCATCCATGGCAAATAAACATTACAGTGGGCCTTTAGGAAGTCTTTAATGGTGGACATCCAACACCATTGTTTTCCTGTGGTGTGGTAACCCTGAGATTTGGATCCACCTCAATTTTGGACACTTGCCCTAAAATGAGCTGAAAAAATAGATGGACCGCCTGGATAAAATACACATCATAGTGGGGCCCACGGAATACCATCCAGTTGACAGGTGCTGTGTCAGGTATGCAATCCCCGCCCTAGAATCGCCTGCTCACGTAGAGACGCGGATTGTCCTACCCAGTCCGTCCTGGCAGGGGCTCCGTGGGCCCGCCATGATGTCTGTGTTTTATCTACGACTTCCATCTATTTTAATATATCATTTAAAGGCACGGTCTCAAAATGGAGGTAGATCCAAGCTAGGCCACACCGTAGAAAACAGTGAAGATAGAACATTTACTGTTTCTCGAGGGGCACAGGTTTCTATATCAAACTGATACCTGTGTTTTCACTTCCCTTGAGGTCTATGTGACCTTATGAGCCCGTGATGGCAAATAAACACAATGAGTGTGTGTAACACTCCGGTTCTTAAAACCCGAGTACACTACTCGTTTTACAAAGATCCGAGTGTTAACCTTTAACGGTGGTTCAAATATCACGTACATTTTTTTTTTCTTTATCAGAGTTGATAAACTAGCGGAATATGAGCAATCATGTATAAGAGGGAGTCTAAATATACATAACGAAAATATTCTTTTGGTTACCCTAAGACTTATACAAACCAATGTGTTAACGTTTTATAAAACATGACAATACAAATTTAATACAAATGAAGTTAGGAATAGGGAGTTGCAAGATCATCTGGCTTCTCTTATTTCATATGAACGCTAGTATACGCGTCATCTGCGTCTCCTGCACACTGAGTACAGTTTGATAGCGTCAATGGCTATCCTAGTAAGGTATAACCCCCAAGATTTATCGTATCATCAAGATAATTAAGCATAGCTATCAAGAACAGTGTATAACAATTATTTCAAAATGATTATCATAGAATCCAGATAAGGTTCATTAAATATGCATTCATCAGATAAATTCCACAAAGATAATCTTGTTTAAATGTATGAATGCATGTACATGCTCGCAGATCTGGTGATGCACATCCAGCTAGCAAAAAGTCGCCCAAGGAGAACTAGCTACCTGGAAAAGTACTCAAAGATACGTCCAAGGAGAACTAGACACCCGAAAAAGACTATGTAAAGATGACACCCTAGACTAATCTCCTGGAAAAGTATTCAAAGGTACGCCCTAAGGAGGACTAGGTACCCGTAAAAGTCTATGTAATAAGGACAACCCATAGCGGTACGAATGCACGAAATAATTATTTAGGATCACCCGGTAAAATACTCTATCGTATAACTCATAGTGATCTAAGAAAACCCCTGTGTCTTACATTGACCGCCCGGTAAAGTCCACATGCCATGAAAATGGATGATTAACCCAACCATTATTATTTCAATTTCAAACAATCATTTTAACAGAGCTCAAAGGTCACTATGGGGGGTTTGTCACCCAACATAGGCCGACAATTTAGGCATAGTGTCCCATTCCACTATCCCTGGCTTATTAGACTGACAAATATAATGTTTTAAGGGTAAACTCTCTAACTAGTGGCCAATCATTGTCCAACAAATGGAACTTACTACTGCAAAGTTATATAAAATAATCCGTTAAAGCCACGTGGGACAATTATTCCATAAAATTTGCAAGGGCTAAATATTCCACCTTATGGTGCGATAAAAAGGATTATTCCTCAAAAGCCATATACACACAAATGATCCATAAGGTGGTAAGTCTACAACGTAAATTTATTTAATCCATTACACAGATGGCTACTAGTTCGAGGATTTCCTAAAAACACTATCAAGTAAGCATAAGTGGTAGAACGAACCACGTACAATGTCATTAACACTCACACATGTAAAGTACGCATCAGAGTAGGGATACTAGAGATTCATCGCATGTTAAATTACTTAATTTAAATCTAAACATGTGTTGAAGGTCAAATATTACATATTAGACCCCAGTTATTGGACGCGGATTGCGTCCTACCCCCGCCCGGACGGACCACATCAAAGGAAGATGCAGTGATAATGAAACCCACCGTTGAAACCTTTCTAAGGGCCACCGTGGTGTTTTTTTTACCACCTAACCTATTAATAAGGTCATGCGACTTGGATGAAGTGAAAACACAAATTTCAGCTTGATCTGACACTTCTCCAGCTCCCAAGAAGCTTTTAATGGTGGATGTTCAATCCCCACTTTGTGGTCCACTTAAGCTCTGAAAATACCTCTATTTTTGGATTATATCTTAAAATGACCATATAAAAATTATTAACGGTGTGGATAACATACTTACATCACGGTGGGCCCCACAGAGCCCTGCCCGGACGGATTACCGTCCGGGCGGGGGTAGGACGCAATCCGCGTCCCCAGTTATTACCTGATTTTACGAACATAATACTGTTTAATGACATATTTTAATAATGTTTTTGGTTGCAAGGTGAATTTAGGAGCTTGGACTTAAAGGAGTACTAAAAGCCTAGATCTAATGCTCATAAATAACCAAGGCAAAGGACAGACCCCAGGGGACCGAGATCGAAGAATTTACATGTCAAATATCCGAGAAAATCACGTGATCAACGATGAAGAGGCTGAAAATAGTCCAGAATGCAAGATCACAGGGTTGTCACCATCTGTTCAGCTCAACACTTTATATTTGGCATGAGGACCATAAATTAACCATGCAAGTCTAATTTCAGCCATTGGATCCTTGTGGAAGTGGTCCAACGGACAGATCAGCTCACAAATATTTGATTTGGGGCCTACCTAATATCTGGATATACTTCAATTTTGGTCTCAACCCCTTAAATGAGGTGACACAACAAATGGATGGAGAGGATTTATATGTACATCACAATGGACCCCACATGTACAACGCGTGTGCATGGGGTGCACGTGCCCGCGTCGCACTGGACCAACTGGTCCGGTCAAAGAAGCTTTGACCGTCATCTACCCGCACCAGCGTCCAGTGGATGGACGCTTGTTGGCTGGGTTTTGCTTGTGGGCCCCACGCATCAGCCATTAGGAAGATCTGGACCATCCAATATGTTCAGAGGGGGGGAATGACCCTCTCTATGGTGAAATTTTGGTCCCTTGAGCACGTACACACTTGGATCATCATCAGAAAATGCAGGATGAACGGCGAGTTGGTTTGATACAGTGGAACGCACCAAAACTCGATAAAAACTACTCCTTTCCGACTGGTTTTTCGCCACGAATCCAATTAACGGAGTAGATTCGTCCGAAAACATCACTGTGAGGCCCACCGAACACAACAGCAAGTTGCGTATGGATTACGCACGTACCAAGAAATCAGATTTTTCGGGCGGTGTGGTCCATCACCGGTTATCGGATGGCTGATCTGGACCGTCCATCATGAAGACCATTTAAAAATGACCTAAGGGACGTTGTTTCTTTAGAAAAGAAATGAGGGAGGTGAAAGTTTTCAAAGCATCATCTTGGCTGCGTAAAGAGGTTACGTAGAAGGTTTTCTTGGCCGACGCATGCAGATGGCTGCGAAAGCTCTCTTCCACCGACCTAACACCTATAAAACCAAGAAAGAGAACATGAAGAGCATCTCTGGGACGTGTGAAGCCAAGAAGAGAGAGAGAGAGAGAGAGAGAGAGAGAAGAGAGAGAGAGAGAGAGAGAGAGAGAGAGAGAGAGAGTGGTCGGCTCATCAACCTTCTCCCACCTCCTTCCTTTTTCATGCTTTCTTTATATCTTTACTTTCAAAGATCTTAGTTTCGTCATGCCTATGATGAGCTAAACCTCTTAGGTAGGGCTAAGAGGTGAAGCTTGTAGCGTGATGAATGGTTTTCTATGCTTTGATTCATGTTTAAGTTGAACTAATTTTGATTTAAGTTTAATTAAAAGGAATATTCATAGTTTTTAATGGTTCGTTGTGACTTAAATTACAATAGATTTGCGATAGCTTTGAGTATGTTCTTTTCATTATAGGGTTTGTAAATTGGGAACCCTGTTGTTCACCATCGTCTCCTGGGCATGTTTGGATAATGAAATCCTTCCTAACGTTCATAACTCCCTTAGATTGGATGTGGATTGACTAAATTTTGTTGTTTGCTTTGTCTCATGGGTATGGTTTTGTGATGGAATCAATTCTAATTCTCATACCTCTCATCTCTTGAAAACTGGATTGAAGAAAATTCAGATATGAATTTTAATGAATTATCTTCCAACCGGATGAAGATGGGACTTTAAATCCAGTTGTGTTCATGAATCAAGCATAGATCTCCCTGATCTCTACAAGTGGATCCTTGGCACCCTAGTTTCCTACCTTTGAATTTTACAAGTTTTAGTTTAAGATTCACCATTATATATCCTCTTAAAAATCCTTTGGTTTAGATTACATCTTCGCCTAGTTCTAGTTCGAGTTACTTTCAGATTATGTACAAGGTCCAGTCCCTGCGGATTCGACCTCGGTCTTACCGAGATTATTACTACATCACAACCCTATACTTGGGGTGTGAACAAGTTTTTGGCGCCGTTGCCAGGGACTGACGGTTAAATTTTCTAAGATTAACTAGTTTTAGAATTAGGTTAAGATTAGGGTTTTCTAACTTTAGGATTAGGTTTTAATTATAGGATTTCTTTTAACTTTAGAACTTAACATTACTTTCTAATTTTAGGGTTTAGAAATTTTCCTTTTAGGAACTAGTTTATTTTTAGAAACTCTTTAACTTTAGGTTTAGGTTTTCTATTTTAGAAACCTTTTCTAGTCTTAGAAACTAACCCATCTTTTTAATTTTAATTTTAGAAACTAACTTGTTGTGCTTTCTTTTGCAGGATTCTAACATGGGAACTTCTAATTTGGTAACTTTCTTATAACTTCTCCTCTTACTTTTCATACTGCTGTTGTATTTTTCTATTATTTTCTTTAGGACTAGATTCAGAGTTAGGGTTTCACCATGGAAGAGTGGGTACGTCAATATGCTGAAATGGATAAAAGATATTGGGGAGGAATGTATAATGATTATGATGGGATTCAACCTATATCTCAAGTTTTTTCTCAAACCCTCATCGAGAACCGACTGGAATATTATGCTTCATCAGTTAAGAAGTCCTTACGTGATCATAATTATGGGAATGAAGACTATTATCAACCATCATATTCTCCCACATATGATCCGTATGACTATAACAAGTGGAAATATCAAAATTGGGAAGATGAACCACAACATGTTATAATAATTATTCTCTTGGATACCCTAGCTACCTTTGAGATCCAACCAGAAACGATCCAAGATGATTCATTTCAGCGTGACACCTCTTCTGTGGATATGAGAAAATTATTAGAAGATTGTTCGGGCCTTAGAAAAATGATAGAAGTGCTTGCATTGCGCATCGATAAGAAATTGGAGGCTCGTTCGTATCAGCCACAATTCATTCCAGAAATACAATGTAAGGAAAGTGATCCTACTCGTTTTTAAAGAACTCTAGAATTTGAATGAAGATTTGGATTATATTAATGAGCATATGGTTCAATTTTCCGAAGAGTCGATCTCGATGACGGTTCAAAAGAATGATCAAGAGACGTGGGTGAGTGTCTTTCAAATATAATGATGATGACACACTTCACTCACATGACACCCTTGGTTTCAATGATGAGGGAGAGGTTAGTTTATTTGAACCTCAATCCAATTTAGGAATAGAATGTGAGAGAAGCAATCCTATCCCAAGTATGTGCTGCACTGAATTGGAAGATGATGAGTGTTGGGATGACGATTATGAATGTGTAGCCTAAATTCCTCTGGAATCAATCTCAAGTTTGGTCCAGGTCAATGATCAAGAGGTACAGGAAGTGGTTGACCATAATGATTTACTCCACCCATCTGACATGACTGACTTAAATGTGGAGAATGTGCCCCTTTCAAACTGACCTTTCTAACTCTTGTGAGACATGTTTAGACCACTCCCCTGAATTGAATAATGATATGATTTGGGAGATGGACGAGTCGCTCGATATAATTCTGAGAATTAAAACCAGCCAGTTAAGGCCATCATCTGAGTTGTCAACCCTTGACAATACAATGCCTTTATTGGGTGGTATGTTCACTCCCCAAGTATAGGGTTGTGATGTAGTAATAAACTCGGTAAGACCGAGGTCGAATCCACAGGGACTGAAACCTGTACGTAATCTGAAAATAACTAGAACTAGGACTAGAAAAAGATAAAATCTAAATCTAAAATATTGGAGGAAATAATTGTGATTTAAAGTGAGTAAAACTAATGTAATTTAAGGTGGAAAACTAGGGTGCCAAGGATCCACTTGTAGAGATCAGGGAGGTCTACGCTTGATTCAAGAACACAACTGGACTTCGACTCCCATCTTCATCCAGTTGGAAAATATAACCTGTAAATCAATTCTGAACTTCATTTAATCTAGTTTTCAAGAGATCAGACATGTGTAAATTAGAATGGATTCCATCACTAAATCATGCCCATGAGACAAGACAAACAACAGGATTAAACCAATCCACAACCATCTGAGTGATGTATGAATGTCAGGAAGAGTTCCGTCATTCCACCATGTCCAAGGGACGATGGTGGACAACAGGGCGTCCTGATTTCATAATCAAATAATGGAAAAAGAAAATACTCAAGCCATCGCAGATCTACTGTAATTTCAATCACAACAAACCATTAAAACTAGAGATATTCCTTATAATAAAACTAAATTTAAAATTAGTTCAGAAAAACATGAATCCAAGCTATAGAGCCACCCTATCACGCTACAAGCTTCTCCTCTTAGCCCTAGCTAAGAGGTTCAGCCCAACATGAATGGGGTGAAACCCTTAAACAAAAATAAAACAAAACAAAAAAAAAAAGAAAACCACCCTTCTATCTTTCTCTCCCTCTCACGTTCCAAAACCAAGCCAAGAGCCCCTCTCTCTCTCCTCTCCCGTTCTCTTATAGCTGCTGGAGTGCATAAGGAGAGAAGTCAGTGCTGAAACTTGCGTAGCTCCCAGCGTGCGCACAGAATGCGAAAGCGCAAACATGTTGCGTTTGGAGACGATTCACGGTCCGAAATCTACCCATCCCTCGATTCTGACATCTTGGTGGGGGTAAAAACCCCCTTCCTGATATTTTGGACGGTTCGGATCATTGACACGATCAACGATCGTGGCCCGCAACTCCACCACCGATTTTTCGAATTTCTCGGACGCCCCTTTTAGAAAGTGATTACGCTGACGTGTTCGGTGGGCCCTACAGAGGTATTTTCGGGGACATCCACCCCGTCCAGTGAATTCCTCTCGAAATTTCAGTCAAGAATAGTAGGTTTTGAATGTTTGTTGATGCGTCCAAAAGAAGAAATCACGCTAAACTCCTTTTGAACGCAGCAGGACAGCCCGCTGTGGCCTCTGTATTGTGCACGTGTGTATGCATGGGTGCCAGAGGTCAGCATGGTTTTGTTTTTTCGA
The DNA here is from genome assembly GCA_021015155.1 of Magnolia officinalis. Classification (NCBI taxonomy): domain Eukaryota; kingdom Viridiplantae; phylum Streptophyta; class Magnoliopsida; order Magnoliales; family Magnoliaceae; genus Magnolia; species Magnolia officinalis. The sequence goes on from JAJHSJ010000261.1 coordinate 52,252, forward strand.
GGCTCTCTACAAGGACGGTTTAGATCAACCGTACGGGGCATGTGTTGGGCCCACAATCTTTCAAAAATCGACAGCGTCGTCCGTGCTTAGCTGAAAACGGCAGTTGCCGTTTTGGAATAGGTTGCGGGCGGATGTGGAAGGCGGTCGAGGTCAGCAGCGCTGACCGCCTTAAGCTGGCGCGGTACTTGGCGGGAGAAAGTGCATTATGTACACGCTTTTGTACATGTGGGGTCCACCGTGATATTTTTGAGAATCCTCCCATCCATCCATTTTTCATCTCATTTTAACCACGGGGACCGAATTTAAGGTATATCCAGATTGTAGGTGGGCCCTGGTTTAACAATTTGTGGGCTGATCTGGTTATTGGGTTGCTTCTAGAGGTCTCCAATGGGTGAAAATTGACGTGTACGGTTAATTTATGCTCCTCAGTCCATGTATGAAGTTTTGGGCTGAACGGATGGTGGAAACCTCGTGATCTTGCATTCTGGATGACTGTGTGGCCTCTTTAACGTGGACGGCTTGATTTTCTCGGATCCCTGTCATGTAAATTCGTTGATCTTGGTCCTCTGGAGTCCGTCCCTCGCTCTGGTGACTTCAGAGCATTAATTCCATGCTTTTAGTAGTCTTCTTCTTCTTCAATCCACGCTCATAATTGCATCCTGCAGCAAATACCATCAACATATGACATTAAGCACTATCATGTACGCGAAATCTGGCAATAACCAGGGTCTGATATGCAATATTTGACCCTCAACACAACCCCCAACCAGCATCTTGCTAGTCCCGAGCAAGGTATGCGAAAATTAAGTTTGAGAATTATGAGACAATTCTTGTGAAGCCGAGTGATATTTTGAAAAACAATCCAGATATGAGAATCTTAAGATTCATGAATGCTGATTATCAATTTCTCCTGGCCTCTCATGCACGGTGAATTTCATAATCAAGTTCAAATATTAATCCATCAATTAGAGAAATTCTAAACATCGAGTTCCATGAGTGTATAGTGTAAACTCTGCTCACCATCATTAAGAGATCTAGTCGTCACTATCCATGGTAACATTTGACAATTAAAAGTGCATTCAGGACAACTTAAACCAGAACTTGCCTCTCAGTTCTTCTTTTCATTCTTCCGGCTTTTGAGTTTTCTATTTAACGTGTGCCACGAAGGGGAATCAAGTCCTTACCTATAGGGAGCAAACCTATGGTGCAGACCATATTCCTAAACCTTTTCACATACTATCCATGGGGAATTAAATCCACACCTATAGGGAGCAAACCTATGGTGGAGATTATTCGCCCAACCCTTTCCAAAGGTATCTTTTTTTTTTTTTTTTTTTTTTTATTTGATCATGACAGGCAAATTTTTCATGTTGATTCCTTACATGCTTAGTGATTACCAAGTTCACCTTTCAATCAAACTGAAACCTTACTGTGAGAGCGAGATGTGACATGTGAAATCATGACTCAATCAACGTTTACAACTTCTAATTCTGGATTAACAATTCAAACTTAACTGTGAAGTCTAAACAGATAACTGAATCCAAGAGTCATAAGTTACCAACATCATTTATCCTGTAATTCTAAATCCAAGATGGCCGTCAAAATCACTTTGAATTCTCAAGAAATTCCAGAAAATTTATTTATTTATTTTTTTTTAAAAAAAAAGTTTTCACAATTTCTGCTCAAGACCAAGAAACAACTGATTAGGTAACCTAATCTCCCACCCCCAACCTAAAATCTACATTGTCCTCAATGTAAAAGATATGAGCATGCAATGCACATGAGACAATGAAATTGAAGAGAAGTGATGGAAAGATAGTACCTAGACGAAGGACTCAAGAGGCTTTTCCAAGATATCAGCGAGAGAGCAAGTCAGCGTAAGAGAAAGAAAACACGAAACACAAACTATCCTAAAAACAACTCAGAAAGTGAACTAACCTAGTGGCATAAACCCATCTAACCTAGAACGATATAAGCAAACTACCCTAGTCCTATGAAAGTAGGGAAAAACTACTCAATCATGCTGCAAGGTTCCTCCTCCGGCCAATATCTTGATAAGTTTCTCAGTAAATTCCTCAACAAGATCATCCAAAAGCCCATCTTGCAATAAGCTTGAATGCCCTGGAGCATTAATGTCCAGAGAAACTTGTGTACCTTAGCAAAGATTTGTCGTTGATTGCTCGAGGTATCCAAAGTATATATGATTCACCTATGTCAGAAAAAGTTTCAGAATTAGTATCCCATGGTGAATCAGAGACTACAGGTAGATAAAATTCAAAAGAATTCTCAGAAGTAATGTAGTCTCAACACATCCGAAGTTCCAGACTTCGGTTCAATTTTCAGCTCTCTTCCTGTAATGGTAAACATTCAGGGTCTGGGAAAGAGGGCTTCAGAATGAGGGTGCTCTCGGTTAGTAACAACTACCGAGATAGTCTCTTGCAAGGCATCCACTATTTCTTTAATCATAGGATCATTCGAATCTGAAAAGTGTGCCACGCAATCGTCCAAAGAATTGGAAAATTCAGCTGAGAGTGACTCGTCTCCTGCATTAAAGTCTGTGATGATTTGTCCAAGGATTTCATCGTCTTTTGAAGTGGATGGACGCATGCTCGCTTGCTCTTGCCCTTCAAAGACAGATAGACAATCAATAGGCGAGAATTGATGTGGAGACTCTGGTCATTGAAGCTACTCAGTGGGGGCATTGAATCGTCTAAAGTGTGTAGCTCAGATTGTGGCCTCAACTGGGTAGTTTCAAATTCCAGAGTTATATCAAGCAAGTCATCCATCGCCCCAAATCATATCATCATTCAATTCAGGACAGTGGTCCAAATATGCATCACAAGGGTTGGAAGGGTTAGTTGAAATTGGTTCATTCTCCACATTCAAATCAGTCATGTCAGGCAGGTGGAGTAGATCATTATGGTTGACAACTTCCTGAACCTCATGATCATTGGCAGGGCCACACTTGAGATTGAATCCCAATAATCATCATCGTCCAGTTCCGTGCAGTGTGCACTTGGGATGGGATCACATTCCTCACATTCTATTTCTAGGTTGGTTGAGGTTCAAATAAACTAACCTCTACCTCATCAGTGTAATCATGTGTGTCATGTGAGTGAAGTGTGCCACTATCATTATATTTGAAAGATACCACGTCTCTTGATCATTCCTTTGGACTGTCATCGAGATCGACTCATCGGGAAATTGAACCATCTGCTCATTAATGGAATCTAATTCCTCATTCGTAATTTCAGTTTCTGCCACAAGCGAGTTATGATATTTGATTCGCATTGTGCTTCTAGATTGGAATGAAGCTGGGGTAACCTAGCCTCTTCCTTCTCCATAAGTTGTGACTGAATAATAGGAATTGAGGCTGTGAGCAATTCACATGATTGTATGACAAGTTGATTGAACTGCTCTTGTGCTTCCATGAGCTTTTGAAGTGAATCCTCTTGGATTGTTTCTGATTGGGTGTCAAAGGTAGAGGACCCAAGAGAATTATCCCTATGATATCTAGCTGGTTCAGTTTCCTGATATTGATGTGTCCATTGATTATAGTCATATGGATCATATGTGGGAGAATCTGATGGTTGGTAATACTTATTATCACTCATAATATAATCACACATTGTTTTCTTTTTCGCAGATGAGTGATAATAATTCTCACTTCATAGTTATGAGAATCCCAACACTCACGTACTGTCCGTGGGGTAGAATTGTTCTCCCGTATATGATCGCGTAAGGACTTCTTAACCGATGGAGTGTTATACTCAGTCGGTTCTCGATGATTGTTTTCAGGAAAATTTTGAGACATAGGTAGATGTCTATCATCATTATCATACATCCTTCGCACATGTTTCGCATGCTCAAAGCTATCTCAGCATATTGACGTTCCCACTCTGCCTATACATGGTGAAACCCTCAATCTGAATCTAATCTTAAGAAAAATAAAAGAAAAGATCCTACAGCAGTATGAAAAGTAAGAGGAAGAGAAGTTAGAAGGAAAGTACCAATTGAGAAGTTCCTATGTTTAAATCCTGCAAAGAAAATAAAAGAGATTAGCTTTTTTAAATAGAAAGTCTAAAGTTAGAAAATTCCTACAAAATAGAAAATTAGTTTTCTAAAGGAAAGTTTCCTAAAATTTGAAAGTTTCTAAAATAAAAATTTAAACCTAAAAATTAAAAAAAAAATTTCTAAAAATAAACTAATTCCTAAAAGGAAAGGTTCTAAAAATAAAATAAAGAAAGATGAGTTAGTTTCTAAAATTAGAAAGAGTCTCTAAAAAGGGAAATAACTAACCTCGTTTTCTAAAAACAAAAGAGGAAAGTTCTAAAAATAATTAGTTCCTAAAAATAAAATAAATTCTAAAAAAAATTAGGGAAAGTTTAAGCCTAAAGTTAGAAAGTTCTAAATTAGAAATCCTAATCCTAAAATAGAAAGTAATGTTAGTGTCTAAAAAAAAAAAAAAAAAAAATTCTAAACTAAATAAAGGCTAGAAATAGAAATTCTCTAAAAATAGAAAGTTAGTTTCTAAAAAGGAAACCTCGAATAAGAAAATTTCTAAAACGAAATCCTGATTCTAAAAATGGAAAAGTAGAGAAATTAGAAAGGGATTACCAAATTAGAAGCTTATGTCAGGATCCTACAAAAACAGGAAAACAAATAGTTTCTAAAAATAAAAAAATTCTTACCTAAAATTAGAGAATCCTAATCTTAAACTAATCCTAAAAACTAGTTAATCTCAGAAAACGTAACCGTCAATCCCCGGCAACGGCGCCAAAAAACTTGTTCACTCCCCTAAGTATAGGGTTGTGATGTAGTAATAAACTCGGTAAGACCGAGGTCGAATCCACAGGGACTGAAACCTGTACGTATCTGAAAATAACTAGAACTAGGACTAGAAAAAGATAAAATCTAAATCTAAAATATTGGAGGAATAATTGTGATTTAAAGTGAGTAAAACTAATGTAATTTAAGGTGGGAAACTAGGGTGCCAGGATCCACTTGTAGAGATCAGGGAGGTCTACGCTTGATTCAAGAACACAACTGGACTTCGACTCCCATCTTCATCCAGTTGGAAAATATAACCTGTA